>JAQIWF010001454.1:0-11960 GCA_034694965.1 Ceratozetes gracilis | reverse complement strand
TACAACCTCTTCTGTCAAACACTGGGCATAACTCCTCATCCAAACAACGGAACGTTTGAAAAAGTGAAGCATTTTTTAAAAAATTAGTTATTCATTGATTGGTTCCAAGATATGAGTAAAATTTGAAAAATCTAAAAAAATTTCTTACACTGATATAATCAGGTTATTAATAAATTTGAGTTTATTTAAATATCTCACCAGTGTTATGCATTCCTTTGAAACAACAAAACATCAAAAACTGAAACGTTTATAAACTTTTAGATATACATGTATTTAATTTTAATTTAATGTTTTATAGAACTATGTATTGAAAATGAGCTTAAAGTTGAATATTTTAGAGTATAAACAATAAATTCCAACAAAAGAAAATGACATTCTTTCACATCAGATACTAAAATAATCTGAGAAATTCATTCATTGGAATCTCATTTTATGCATAATTCCTGAATTGAATTTCGTTAAGAATCTTCTCTTTTTAGAAAACACCAGGAAATGTATGAACCCTTAATTGGATGAACCTTTTGGAATGAGTTTGGAAATTTTAATTGACATAAAATGAAGTCAATCTTTGATAGATTCTAATTAAAAGATTGAGAGAAAGTATTTGAAAATTCTTTGACTTCTCTCTAATTGAAATCTCTGTCTTCAGAGGAGGAGAAGTGGGAAGTGTTGCCCCAGTTTGGGACGTCTGCCAAAAAGAGTGTGATTTGGAAACTCGTCTCTCAGTCAAAGTCACATCTCATAGCACTCAGAATTATTACATATCTTCAGGTGTTACCAAAGGAACTGATTGTGTGTCAGATAATGAAAATTCAATCATTATTTCGCTTTTGTTTTTTTCTATTGCTATTAAATCAATGTTTGGCTAAAAGTTTCTCAAATAATGAAAACTTATTGAGTGAAAGGTTTAGACGAAACGAACCCAATGATGATGAGACGGATGACAATACAGAGCAAACAGAGGAGAGTGTGACTGACATTGACGACATACCACAGCCTAATGAGGACAGTGATAACAACAATGATAACAATGACGATCAAAGTAATGAAGACAAAGACAACGATATCATATTCACCTCAGAAGAGGACCAGTCATCGCAAGTAAGTCAGGACGGCATCAAACTCTTGATTATATTAGTGGACGGCTTTCGCTGGGATTATGTTTCCCTCGATAAGAGTCTCAAAGGCTTCCGAAAGATTGCTGAGAACGGGGTTCATGCAAAATATGTTAAACCAATATTTCCCACTAAATCTTACCCCAATTGGTACACAATAGTTACCGGACTTTACAGTGAAAGTCATGGAATGTTTGGCAATGAGATGTATGATGAGGCCAGAGATGACTTCTTCCTAATGGCACCCCATCCCAACGCATCCCACAGCCATTGGTGGAATCAAACGGAACCCCTTTGGACCACCGCACAGAAGAGTGGTGTGAAGTGTGCGATGTATTTATGGGACGGGTGTCAGGTGAAGATATCTGATACTCGCCCTTCGATATGCCACAAATACAGAGCAATCTATGAACAGTCGGCCTCTGATAACCAGACCAGAACTTACATCAATACAATTTTGGATGACTTCGCTAATGATAAATATAGACTCGCACTTCTCTACCATGAATTAGTTGATAACTTCGGTATGACATTCAGCACAAGTGCTATTTTTATACACCCTTTCCTCATTTCTTAATTAAATAATTTTGTTTCATTAGATTTTTGTTTTTATAGTCATTTTGTTATAAATATCTCATTTGAGTGCAAATTGAGTCTAATATTTATGTTTTGCACGATTAGTGATATTTTCGCTCTTTAGTCAAAGGAAACATTTTTTTCAGTAGTCATCTCATAGGACCAGTAGTTTAGTGATTGGAGTGAATGGAGTATTACTTCTGTGAAGTATCGTTAGTCTGAAGTTTATTTGATTTATTAGTTCTGAGTTAATCGTAAACATATGCGCCGATCGTCTCATTTGTTTATTCAAAAGTAATCTTTCAAAGTTAACTTCTACTCATATGCATATTTCTCTTTTCTTTAATAATTCTTCCTGGTGTAATTAGTGATTTTCAGTGTATCAATGAAAATTTACTATTGCATACTCTTATTGTTATTTCCTTATGCTATGGAATCCAAAATTTATCTATGAAAATTTTGATATTGCTTAGCAATAATCTAATAAATGCAACAGAGTTCTATATATAATTATCTATCTAGGTTGAAAGAACTGAATGTGCCTAGATTTACCAAACGAAAGAAAGTGAAATGCTTATAACCAGGAATGTTCAAGTTTTTAAAATCCTAACGAGTGGTGACTCGTCTGTGCTATTTCCAAAAATTTAAATTCTTAGAGGGTATTTTGGTCACCCCTTTGACCATTCCTGTTTTTGACTTAAATTCAGTCAAGAATTTACAGTATAACTGATCTTTTCTCAGTTATTATAAATGAACTGACTGAAAAACATAAGTGTGTCTTCTCCTAGTTCAATTAGGCTTCCTCTAGACAAAATCAATCAAAAAAGCCCTTTAAAAACAAAACATTTTCATAAATTATTCACTTTATTTTTGACAAATATATCATTCGTTTTCTACTAATTTGAAGCATTGAAATCCATTTTTCAAACTGTGCTCCACTCTCACTGACAGGACATGGATACGGTCCCCGATCTCGTCGAAACAAACAGGCGATCCGTGACATCGACGACATTCTCAATGATTTATATGATTCCATAAATGAGAGACAAATGGAAAGCGATGTGAATGTTGTTATCGTCTCAGACCACGGAATGATTTCCATGGAAGGCATGGAAAGGATTTATTTGGAAAGCATTCTTGACTTTAATGATGTCGAGATATTTCTCGGTGGCGGACCCTTTGCTCAGATATTGCCTGAAGAGGGAAAGGAGGAAGAGGTTCGCTATTTATTTATTTATATGCTTTTAATTACCATTTCGTCAAAGAATATAATACTTGAGTTAATATAACATTCTTATCGCAAGAATAATAAAATATTCTTATCATAAACTTAATTAATGACTCCTTGAGATAGAGTTCCTCTTTACTACTCATTAAGAAACTAAAAACTATTTATTTATTTATTCTGAACTATAGGTCTATCAACAGCTAAGACAGGCTGAGGTCAAAGGTCTGAATGTGTATCGAAAGGATAATATTCCCGAGAGATTTCATTACAAGAATCACAAGAATGTCTTGCCAATTTTGTTAACTGCTGACGAAGGGTACCACATTCATGCCGTAAGTTACAGTTTAAACATAATTATTTAAGATTGCCCAAGGGAATAAAATTACTTCAATTGCAATCAATTTAACTTAAACTGCTTAAAGCGAGTAATTTTATTAAATTTTTTTATGTGAGTAACTTTACTAAACTGGTAATTATAATCACCTTTTTAATATGAACTTTCATTGAATTTTAGCCAAGAATCAGATCCAAGGTATATCCTGATCATGAGAGAAGCGACAACGAGCCACTCTATGGTGGCAATCATGGTTACGACCCTGATCATGTTGAAGAAATGCGGGCTATCATGTATGGCTTTGGACCAAACTTAAGGAAGAACTATACCTCTGAGCCTATATCACAAGTGGATCACTACAACCTTTTCTGTCATATACTGGGAATAACTCCTCATCCAAACAATGGAAGTCTCCCTAAAATGGAGAAATTGCTTAAAGATGCCGAAAGTGAAGAAGAAGACGATAGTGAAGAGGACGAGGAGGAAGCGGCTCAACATACAGATGAAGACGATGACGACGGGGTCTCTATAAATAGATTGCATTCAATTCTGATTTATTGGATGGCTTTACAAGTCTTGCATCTCGTATTCAATAAAGTCTTTTGAAAATTAAACAATTTATTAATCAGGTCATTTAAACATGTTCTTGATCATCTTTATACAGGACAACAAGTTCTCTCCACATATAAGCTTGTTAATATAATACAAACTGAGGTCTATGAGCTTATTTAATGAGAACATTTCAAAATTACTTGACCAAGAAAAGCTATGCCTTCTTTTAATATTTTCAAAATGTGTTCTTCAATCAAGAATTTGAATTTTCATAGACTAACTAACCATCCTATAGACTATTAACTTTTTTGAAGCCACAATTTATTATTATTGATGAGTTAATTCCATACGAATCAGTCATTTACTAATATTTTATCAATTTTTATGGCAAATGATAGCAATTTATGTTCAAAATAATGAATTCAATGATAAATAATTTATTCAAATATATTACTGAATGAATGAAAAATGGTTTAAATGAGTCTAATGTTCAATACGTCGGCTCTATTTTAATGGCGAAATTGTTTTTCATTTCATTATTGATATAACCGTTACTCTGATGGTTGGACTGATGACTGTCCCCATCGTCTGAGAGTTCTAAGCTGTCCTGTTCACAGAAAATCATCGATAAGTCAGGTCTGGTCTCAAGTTCTTCGACACTACAACTGCTGTGATTAGAGTAGAGACCGGTTTCGGTGATGAATGGCATCGAAGTATTGTTAGCACTGGAGTTGTTGTCCAGTTCTGTGCCGATCATCTGAGTTGTGGGCAGTCGTTTGGTTTTGGTTTCCTTTCGCTTATTGTTGAACCAATTGCTGACCACAGAAATGGTCACTTTGTCCCTGTCTTTAAGCAACCGATTGGTTGTTCTCTCGACAAATGCATTGCACTCTTCGGCTATCATTTCTTTAGTGGAGGCGTCGGGATAGGGGTTCACTTTGAAGTACTTGTCGAGAACGACCAGGTGCTCCTTTCTAAATATGAAGCGATCCCTTCTGATGGGCATGAGGTCACCCGCGTCTGTCAACTGTGTCCGCCGCTCACCGATTGTTTGCGGACAGAATTGGGTGAGAATTTCGGGCCGATTACGACACGAGAGATACCATAAGTAGATTAGATTCTTAGACTTGTCAGACATGTCCTGTCCCTCTCCTCTGAAGAATCTGCTGACATATCCCTGAGATATTTTGGTCATCTCTGCGATCATTATCTGACGAATGTTATACTTATTGACAAAACCTCTGATTTCATTCAACATAAGTATTTCCCCCTTTTTCTTAAACTCCACTAACTCTGGCGGCTCTTCCCCTCCGTAGTAGACAGTCATCGATGGTCTGCGTGCGACGGCCATCGAGTGGGAGGGACTGTCCGCTGACGTCACCGGTATTGGTGTTATTGTGATCGATGGCTCGTTGACCGACTCTTCGCCCTCATTGGCCTCCATATGGGTTGAACTCAGCGGTGAAATATTGAATCCTTGAGGCAGTGATGGCAACACATCTCCCGATCTGTCCATTGAATAGGAATTGTTTTGTAACTGAAGTGTTTGCGAACTGTTCCTCGAAAACGATGCCACAGTTTTGGCACAGATTTCGTGCATTGAGTTTGAGTTGAACTCAATTTGGGAACTGTTTGTTACGGGCGTTGTCTTCATGTGCTTCGATGTGTTGGGAGTGGTGTTTGAGTTATTCTTAAGACTGTCGGCCATACTATCACCGCTCGAACCATTAAACTCGGCCTCCATTCTGTCCATCTCTTCGTAGGCCTTCCAGACCTGTTCTTTGGTCATTCCGGTCTTCCGCAGACGTCTGACTAATTCGATCTGTTCGATGGTGAAGAGGAATGCCATCACTCATCAAATTGTCTTAACTGAATCCGATGGCAATGAAGATCAGATGTCTTCTCCGTTTAGTAACCATTCAAAGCATTGTTTCGATAAAATTGAGGTAAAATTTAAGACTTATTTGTAAACAATTTAAGACATTTTTAATTGTTTTGAGTCCAATATTTTGATGAGAGTTCACACACCTCTACACAAACAACGTGTGCAACACTTTGCCCTCAACTCACCCCTTATATTCAATTGTTATCAAGAACATTTATTTAAATTGATAACTGGTCAATTTGACTCTAATCAAACTTATACCAAGTGCCATTTTTATACTGGGTGGTCTATTTTTGTAGTGTGCAATGGGTGTGCGCACAATTGAATGAGACTATGGCCTGTCTGGTGTGCACAGGCCTTACCTTTAAACTTGTTCTCATTTTAATTACTATTTCAGGTGAATGTATGGATAAACTGTTTATTTGACGCTCTGTTGGCTTTGGTCTGCCCTCAGTTAGGTTAGGATAGGTCTCACTCGGGGTTGGGTTCAGATAATAATCATTATCTCAAATATGTTTTCTCAGCCTTTTTCGTGAAAATCAAGTTAAGTTTATTGCAGGGATGAGCAGCTCTTCACTGACAGGAGGGAGTCAGCTCAGGAAGCCTCGCCAAAACCCCACAGATATACTATCTGTACATAGATATTGAATTAAATTTGTTTAAAAATGAGAGGGTTGGGTCCAAACCCTCTGTTCCTGACTCTATTCACTTTCTCATCCCTGGTTTAGTCAGATGTAAAATCGTTTTTTATTGCAATTTATCGAAAGTAATTTGAAATAATATTGTTTAACAAATGATTGATGAGATTTCATGCCTTTTGTTTTGTATCTTATTTTGAGTTTAATTTGTGTAAAGAGTTTGAAACCACTTCGGCATTCATTTTGAAGGCTTTCCAACTTTTCATTCCTGTTGAGAGTACAGCAGTTCTCACTGTACTTCTAATTATAAACTCATACAATGTCTTCAAAATTCAGA
Organism: Ceratozetes gracilis; assembly: GCA_034694965.1. NCBI lineage: Eukaryota > Metazoa > Arthropoda > Arachnida > Sarcoptiformes > Ceratozetidae > Ceratozetes > Ceratozetes gracilis. The sequence goes on along the minus strand of JAQIWF010001454.1, from coordinate 5,295 downwards.
CTTGGAATTCGAGTAGACTTTATGCTCAGGTTTAATTTAACACAGAGATGAGCAAGGGGGTAAGATGTCTCGGGCAGCTTTGTCAAAACTCCTACAGGACCTGTAATCTGATTTAGTACAACTACATAGATGTGATATTAAACTTTTCCATAGTTAAAGAGTGTGGCCCAAACTCCATTTGATCTCCTTGCTTATCCAAGTTTCTTTCAATGAATTATTTGCTATCTTCTATTTTGACGTTTTAAGTCGGATAACTTATTGCCAACATTTGACCATTTATTAAATGTTCTTGAATGAACTCTAAATATAGACTTAATTAGGTAATCTATGAGTCTTTAATTGCATGGTAGCTTATCATTATATAATGTGAGTGAGGTTATATAAGTTAATGAAAGATTAGCTCCATTTTTAATTTGGTGGATATGTTTTGCTGCTTTAAGAATGTTTTCTTTTGTTTATGTCATCTGATAATCGTCTCAAACAAATGTCCTTTTCTTAAACAAAACTCTTATTCATAAGAATCTGATTTTGAGCTCAAGAATTGCATAACTCATACAGAAGTATATCAATGACTTTGACATTCAATTATTGAATAAAAGATTTCTTATATATTCTTATATAAACATATGAATCATTTCCTTTGGATTATTGTTTTTGAATGAAATTTAATCATTAAATTCACTCACATTTCATCTGCATTTTGTTACTTCTCTTGGATTTTGACTCTACTCTAATCTACCCTTTCAAGTATTTCTTTGCTGCAAAGGTTAAATGCACTTAAATTGTACTTGATTAGTTAAAGTTAAATGAATACATTATGTTTAATTAATTGAGACATTTTGGCATTTTTATGATATTTCGCATACTTTTAACACAAATTAAATAAATCATATTAATATTTATTTTGAATTTAAGTTTAAAATTACCTTGTTATGAAATGTAGCATTATGAAAAGAATGTTTGAATTATGGTTAATGTTGTGGTATATCCATAATGGGCTAATGTTTTTAACAAAAAGTTGTTTTTCATATAAATTGGATGAAAAGAGATAATTGTTTGGGCATTGAATAAGTCTCCAATTGATGTAATTGCAGTGTTTATCTTGGCTTTCAAAGTTAGCAAAATAATATCTTCTATTAAATATTAACCATTGATTTCTGGGCCTTTTGTAATAGCTTGTATTCAGACAAACAAGGCTATCAAGAATTAAAGCCCAAGGTTAGTCCTCAACACAGCAATTATCTGGAGCTCAACAAAATTTTAGAAATAAATTAGCTTTTGAAATAAAATCTAAACTAGCTTCAATAATCGATATTCTATTCAGAGTTGGCTTATGGAAGGATATTGATTGTATATCCCCGGAGGACCTAGATTTGCCAAAATACTTCCCCTGAGGTTTTGAAAATTTTAGCATTAAGTCTGTGGACAAGTACTAGATCTGTCGAGATTCTCAAACCCATGAAAGGGTATTTTTCAAAAGCCACCCCTGAAATTCGAGTTGGATGGTCGATCCTGATTCCATTAATGCAGGCTATTTGATAGTATATATTAATTTTGCCTAGTAAAAATAAATACTTACAATACTTACTAACAAAACCTTACAATGTTTAGCAATAAGTTTTTTAAGAATTTGATCTACGTATTCATTTGAAGTTACAAGTTTAATAAATGGGATTTGTAATTACACGAAGTAATTTAACTAATGAAGATTGATTGTACTTAGAATGAGTTTAAGTCATTTCAATAAGTATTGGCTGTCATTTGCAGACAATTTCGATCAAGTCTTGAATTAAACATTTGATTCATTGCATCCAAAAAACTTCTCAGAACTCAATATACGAATAGTTATTAGACATTGAGTTCTGTTCCTAAATAATAACTCTTATAAACTGAACCACTGATGCCAAAAGTTGGCCATTCATTCGATTTTTACACTAAAAACTAGAATCTATAGTTACTAGATATAACTTCCTTGGAGCATTTGTAAATCTTGAAAGACATAGTATCTGTTCATATGGCATAACATCAAGAGCTTTTCTAGAACTTAAAGAAGGAACCCTACAGAATACAAAAGACTCAGTATTTACTGCACACCCCCATACATCTATACATCTATGGTATAAAAGAGCTCAAATCGTATATTATTATATAAAGAAGATATATTGTATAAGTGAAGAGAAGTTAGAAATGTAGTTCAAGTGCAGGCATTGGAGAGAGTGGTGATATGTGCCATCAATTCAATGGGAGTTACATCTACTCCAATATTAATGGTAAGGAATAGGAGTAAACATCTGATGAAGAATTACTGCATTTAAAAACAGTAAACATTGAGAAGAATCGCAAATGTCTTGACATAACAAATGAGGGCACAGACTGTATGTCTTCAATGATAAGGAGATGAGTCTATTAATTATTGATTAAAATTGTTTATTAAAGCTTTTATCGAAATTGATTCTAGTTTTAGACAGCCAAGGGCTGTGCGGAATGGTATATACTCGACGATTCCGCCTGTATCTAAAACGACGATGATTAAAAATAAAGCAATTGTAATCAGCATGATAATATATCTAATTGTTCACAAATAGTTTATTTCAAATAAGATAAAAACAATGTTTGCCTTTGGAGTGCGAAACGGGGAATACCTGCTTAAAAACCAGTTATGGAGTTGTGATTACACACACACCCAGGGCTATCCCTTGTTGCGCAAGTTTACAATGTCTGGTCTTTTTCATATTGCACAAAGTTATGGATTTTTTCAGGGATCTATTTGTCTTAATTGAGCCCTTTATTGTGAAATTGGGTAATAAATTGTATTTTTCTAACTCTTCTTCGAATTCATATGAATATATTTACATAAAAAGTGTGACATTTGAAGTGTGAGCGTAAGTCCAGTGCAAACATAATTCAAGTGCTCTTTAATTATTGAGATCGTATGCGGAAAATCATGTGAACACTTGACTCGGATTGACGAACATTGCACTTGAAATGCCTGATATTGAAATGTTTCAAATGTAGGATCAAGATCATTGTCAAAAGTCGACAAAATATCCGCTTAAAAGTCAATTGTTAGCTACATAAAGTTAATAGATTAGTTTTAAATTATAGTCATCATTTATAGCTGGTTGGGATAAATTGATGAAATATAGATCAAATCAATAATTAAACTGTCCATTTGTAATGTATCCTGTTCCTAATAATCCCACATCCCTCAAATGTCTACTGAAGCAATCAAGAGTTCTGTGTAATCAGTCGTCAATATTCTTGTTAAATATAACGCTTAGTGTTTACTCAATGAAAACAGTTTTAACAAAATGAATCCAATTTTCAAGTTTTCAATTATTTTATTTGAAATTTAATAGAATCAAAATAAATACAACTGAGCATAAATTAGCAAGAACTCTTGAATTTCATAGTCTCCCCACAAGTCAAAAGAATATTTTACAAGATATGAATAATTTTAATTTTATTTACAGATAAGTCATCCGAATCAATGGTGAAATTAGTATATTTTATAAATTATTAGAATATATATTCTTATATATTAGTTACGAATATATAATATATAAGTAATAAAAAGATAAATAATCACAAAAACATTTAATGAAAGACATTTAACTTCAATAGAGTTTTAAATTAATAATCAAATTCTTCTCAAGAATTTGTGAGAATTGATAAGATTTTAGCAAAAAGTGTATAAGAATTTGATGTAAAATGTGTTCAACCAATGAATGGAAGTGTTTGGCCATTAGTTTGATCTTCTGATGTAAATCTTCTTGACTTTGTTCCAACTGAGCGCTACATTCGGCAGTTTTCTGAGTGGCTTTCGCTCGTAAGTCATGGTGTCGTCATATGAGGAGTAGTTATCTGTGGGAGCGTTCGCTGCTTTGATACACTGCTTATAATACCGGACCAGAGGTTGGTATTTGAGGCTCAGGCGTCGTACCAATTGTCGTTGGTAGTTATTGAAGTTGGGTCTGTTGTCCAGATAGGCGTCCGGCTTGATAATCATCAGGGGTGCCTGTCTTTTCCAGTTGGATGGCCAGGTGTGAGGGTCATCCTCAACATATTTGACTCCGGATACATTGGAGTTATTGAAATGCGAGTAAAGCATTTGAAATAACTGTTGGTATTCTTCTTGGACTGGATTTGACTTTCTATCCATTGTTCAACAGAGTATTGTGAGAAATAGTAAACTTGGTTAAAATAAACTTTCAAATTGATCAGAGAAGTGAACTTCAAGTGATCTGATGTAAGACTAACTCTGTTTCTGTTGTCGTTTGGACAGATATACGCCAGTTATGCAGTGCTAAACTTTGGGGCAAACCCTAACTGAGCAGAATCTGATGCACAGCACAACCACTCTTACAATTCTGGTTCATAACAACATTAATTGATGTAAACGTTTGTTAACTGTTTTTGTCAAAAACACATAAGTATTGGCGAATAAAAAAATTGATCGATTAATGAGACGTAAAAAGGGATAAAATGTTTGATTAATTGAAATATAAGTAATCAATGAGTACATGACATGTGATCAATGATCAGGCAATGAGTTGGCTTATTAACCCGTTCCCTATCCATCGCCTGTTAGATAACTTAAACAAAACTTTTAATTCATAACTTGTTATTGAATTTGAGTTTACTTTTTATAGCAAATGATTGGATAAAAATGATATAATTAATGCTAAATCATCATCAGGTTTAATGATTAGCCTGGCAACAATTTTGAACAATTGCCGCTACAGTTGATTGAACACGACTCGTGTCAAAATGCATTCTCACTTCAATTATAAACACCTTTACCTTTAGATTACATTTGTATTAAATAAGTATTGCAATAGTAATGTGTTTTTTTGTCGTTTACTTTACTTAAAGTTATGCTTTTATGCGTCAATTCACTGAATTCATTATTTAAGCCAAATGTAGTTTAGGTCTTTGTTTCGGCACAGAATAGCACTAAATATTGTCTGTAATATTGAACTCTATTTTCCTCTTTGTAGACATTTTTCATCCATTATGACATCAATGGGTAGGAATGTGTTTGTTTTGCTCAGTCTATGGCTTTCAGAAAACCCAATAAAAGTTATAATTATTTTCGAAAATAAATTGCTTTTGAAAACAATTTTTTCGATACCAATGAGACTCTTTGTCGAATATCTTGTGTTAAGCATTGCATACAAATGAATGAATTTTATTAATTATATTTCAAAAATAGATCTCAGTGAATACATTAGTGAGCAAGTTTATTTCTAGTCACGTACAAGTTACTTTTTATATCGGCTTTATAAAAATGTA
>JAQIWF010001453.1:0-11961 GCA_034694965.1 Ceratozetes gracilis | reverse complement strand
GACGTCTTGTGCGGTCGTATTATTCCCGTGAAATTGGGAATCATTGGTGTCGTCAACCGCTCACAACAGGACATCATAAACAAGAAATCAATCGAAGAGTCACTAAAAGACGAGTTATTATTCCTTCAGCGCAAGTATCCATCGCTGGCCACCAGAAACGGATCCCCATATCTCGCAAAGACATTGAATCGCGTAAATGAAGACATATTCAAATGTTTATCAATGAATTGTAACACAAATTGTCTTATTATTTGCACAGCTTTTGATGCATCACATCCGCGATTGTCTGCCAGAGCTTAAAACTCGGGTCAATGTCATGATATCTCAGTTCCAATCACTCCTAAACTCTTATGGTATAGCAGTTGATGATCAGGTCAGTCATCAATTAATTTAGTCATTGTTTTTGTCATTTTTTCTCATCATTTCATTCCTCGAATGTCTTTCCTATTGTTTGTATTTAAAATTTAACTCATTTTCCTCTTAAATGTGAATCAAATTCAAGAAAATGTAATTTTCATAAAATTGCTTCTCTTTTATTACCATTAATACAACCGATAGGATAACCCGAGCTCTCCGTCGGCGGTAAGGACTAGACTTTCATTCATTACTCTATTAACAAATCACTCATCCATTCATTAGAAACATTTGAAATGATTTATGTTTTAATTTGATTTTCTCTTTTGAATGATAGGGACAGACATTACTCCAAATCATAACTAAATTTGCGTCTTCTTATTGTGCGACAATTGAAGGCACGGCCCGTAATATTGAGACAACAGAGCTCTGCGGAGGCGCTCGTATTTGTTATATATTTCACGAGACATTTGGCCGAACCCTTGACTCAATTCATCCGTTGGGAGGACTGACAACACTTGATATCCTCACAGCTATTAGAAATGCGACCGTAAATGAGATAAATTGAGTTTCCGTTCAAAATACTGAGGATTTCCTCCCAATAGGGTCCGCGTCCGGCGCTGTTTGTACCCGAAGTCTCTTTTGAACTACTGGTCAAACGTCAGATCCGACGCCTGGAAGAGCCGAGTCTTCGTTGCGTGGAATTAGTCCACGAAGAGATGCAACGCATTATCCAACACTGCGGTCTAGAAGTACAGGTATTGTTAGAGAATGTCTGTCCAATTGGTCCCAAACCTAACATTTTATTTTATGAATTGATAGCAAGAAATGCTTCGCTTTCCTAAACTTCACGAACGGATTATGGATGTCGTGACCCAACTGTTGCGCAGACGACTGCCCACAACCAACTCAATGGTCGAGAATCTGGTGTACATAGAGTTGGCTTACATTAACACAAAGCACCCGGACTTTCATGACGCACAACTGGTCGGCACTCTCATCAAAAACAGCGAAGAAAAGCGTTCGACAGTTCGAAAGGCGGTTGAATTTGACCGCAATTCACCCGATAATAATAATGACCAGAAACCAAACTCAAAGCCACACTCTCAGAACCAGTCCCCTTCCCGACGTCCAGATACCTTTGTAGGACAGCAGTCAAAATCTGGTTTTTTCGCAAACCTTATGGCTGTGGAGAACCAACAGAACAGACCTTCCGTTGCTTCCAATGGCGATACCGACAGCGGTGTCGATGATAATGGAGTTGCAGCCGGCGATATGTCAGTCCGCGTCCAGTCCCCTATGAAGCCCGTTAACCTCCTGCCCGAAGTGGTCAGTACTCAAAAGCCATTGATTTTATGAATTATCACAGAATTTGTCGAATGAATAGCCGACGAACACGAATACCCGAAAGCTGTCGGCGCGGGAACAGCGCGACTGCGATGTAATCGAGCGTCTGATTAGGTCTTACTTCCTGATCATCCGGAAGAGCATTCAGGACACTGTCCCCAAAGCTATTATGCATTTTCTGGTCAACTTCGTGAAGGACAACCTCCAGTCAGAACTGGTCACTCATCTCTACAAACACGACCAGTTCGCAGACCTTCTCCAGGAGTCGGAGCACATCGCCATCAGAAGGAGAGAGGCCTCAGAAATGCTTAAAGTAATCATAGGATTATAATTTGACGAAATTTGCGCTAATTTTCTAATTTTTATCCCACTTTTTCCGAAGGCTTTACAAAAAGCCAATCAAATAATTGGCGAAATACGAGAGACACACATCTGGTGAACGTCCGGAACAGCTCTTCTGTTTTGATCCAAGTCTGGACCGACTCCTTCAGAGTTATATTAGTTTAGGTATTAAATTGAATGATATTTTACTTGATTTCCCTCCTATTTATCAATTCGTTAGGACTTATATTCCGTTTGTTTTCTTCTATTGTTTTAAATATTTTCGTTAAATAAGTGTTCAGTCGATTAGAAATTAATTGAATATATTTTCACTCAAATGATTGGACTCTTATTTTAGACTCAAATTACTTTTCATTCGATTTTTATACAATTATTTTAATTAAATACTTATTTCAGAAATATTTTATATTAAATTCTATTTGTCTTCACTTCAAACATGTATTATTAGACACGAATTGTCTTAATTTGGTCGCAAACTGTAGTTAATTGACTTGTTTTTAATTGCAATCATTAGAATCCATGAAATTTTTGAGATAATTATTAAAACAAATGATTAAAAATTGAATTTATTTCTCGGTTTCACTCAAAATCACAACTAATTGAGTGAAAAGAATACTATTTTTTTACAATCAAATGGTATTCAACGCAAAAGACTAGGAGTTTATGAATGAGTTCTCAAAATAAGTTAATGAATGAAATGATAGGAATTCCTATTTTTACAAATTGTTAAGAAATGCTTAATATTTATGAGAATTAATGAATTTAATGGAATGTTGTCTACTATTTGTCATATTTTGTGGAAAAAGTTCTCTTTCTGTCAGTTCTCTGACCGAAAGCTTTGGGCCCAAAGAGAAAAGGGGTTAAACATATCGTCTTTGAGGGTAAACTCGGAGACAGTTATATAGACGGCGACCACAACACCGATAATCGACGCGATGTATATACTGTTGCGGAATATAATACAAGTGGCCACACATAGACCCAGGTATGTGGCATACCTGGCCAGGGATATATGCATCTCGCGCTTGTTGGCGCTCAGGTCCATACAGATGCCGTCCTTTAATACATGATTCGGTGCGCATTTCAGACACTATTTCATAGGACAGACATTCAATTATAGGAATATGTTTATTAACGACTTTTCCTCATTCACTTGAATTTTCCCCCAAAACCCAGTCTTATCTTAATTCTAACCAAGACTTTGATAAATAGTACTTGAGCATAACCCTTGCACTTCCTCATTGAGCAAATCCCTGAGCATTTCATTGAATAATACATTAAATATTTGCGATTTGTATCAAAACTGACAAATCATTGAAAATATTTCTGCGAAAAAAATGATGATTAATATAGTATTTCAAAGGATATCCGATTTTGAAATCACATAAAAGTCAACTTAATTAACATTTCACTCAATTATATAACTCAACGAATAGATAGAAAACAAGTTTATAAATACTATTTATAAAACTCCAGTTCTGCTCCTTATATAACACTTTGTATAATACTTTAATCCCTGACCCGTAAGACACAGCATATTGAATAACAAGATAAGAATTCCATAAAAAGATAGTCTAAGCAAGGTATTAAATATCATTTTACCGAATCAGGTCCGTCACCATTACATCCATCGCACGCTTTATCACATTCTTTGAGGAAAAAAGAGGCAAAAATTCAATGTTTTTTTCAAAGAGTCTACTTTAAGGAGACAATCAAAGGACAGGGTTTTGAAGGATTTCATTAAAAAAAAAGATAAAACAAATTATTTGGGATAAAACCAATGAATTTAATGAACAAATTTCTGGAAAAATATTTAAATTAATTTACGAAAAGATATACAAATAATTTAAAATTCAATTAATTTAAATAAAAGCCGTTTTCAAGACTTTTGGCTCATTTTGTTTGACACAAACTTTTTTGAATAGTCTTTAAATGAATTGCAATAACGCCAGAGCTTAGGACTCACATACTGTAGGGGCCGGGAAGTGGTTGGGAAGCACTGATACATCGCAGCAAATAATAGACACTTACGATAGCAATAGAAAGAGCCGTCAGTATTGATGCAGAAGGCGTTTGACTCACAGGGGTTGACACCTATGTCCAGACACTCATCGATGTCAACACATCCATAATCGTTGTCCCAGATATAGCCACTGTTGCAGACCAGACACCCCTTAGGACCGGCCGAACGGCATGAGTCCTGACATGACTTATCGCACGGTTCGCAGACTAGACCTTCAGTCGTTCTGTTCGTTGGAGTAAAGAATTTTTTGCCGCACTTATTGCAGTCCAGACCCGCATATCCAGTATCGCAGACACACCTACCGGTGCCATCACGCGATTTATTGCCCGAACAATAGCCCCGACCACTGCACACATTGTCAGGAAAGCCGACACATGGCTTACATTCTGGTCCGAAATGGCCTTCAGTACAACAAGCCTTCATCTGATCCATACACAGGTAGTCATAAAGGGACTGTTGTTGGGTCTGCCGTCTCGTGAACCACCAGTTTTCAATCTGTGGCTCATATTCTTCAGCCAAATGGTGGCACTTCGAGGAAAAGCAGATAATATTCATATTTGACTCAACCAATGACGTAATAATGAGAAAGCAATACCTCATCTTTACCAGTGCTGAGGTCAGTGCACAGTTGTTCCTGTATTTCGGTGAGTCTTATCTCAGAGTTGGCATAAGAGCCGAGTTTACTCTCTTCCCAATTAGTGTCTCCGCCTTCAAATTTGCCCCGATTTGTTCGCTCCAGACCCTAATACCGGTGCAAAAGTCAAACACAGAATTAGAATTACTGCTCAGTCAAGGGTTGAGGAACTGGTGGTTTAGAATAGCTTATCAAAGCACAGGATATTGTTTCAAATCCTGTGATTTCAATATAACTTCTAAACACATATCTGTTATCAGAGAAAAACAAACATTTGTTTCAGTCTTACGGACCACACATTCAGCATATGATAGCCCTGTGCAACACAGGCTGTGCTTATTGTAAGCCAAGATTAGATTAATGATAAAATGCATACCTTCTCAAAAGAATCGGTCACTGATTTGCATCTTTCACACAGATTTAGTTTCGAAGACTTATGACCAGAGGTCGGAAGCGGCGGTATTTGGGAGCCGGCGGTCGGTATTAACGACATTAAGATTAGTATAAAAAATATGCAAATTATTAAAACATATAAAACTCTATAATAGTTAGCAATTGGTTTGCTTTCACTCTTATTACACGTCATTATAGGCTCACTCTTTACGCTATTATTCACTAATAAATTGTTTGTTTTTATATTTCTCTCCATTTTGAGGACAATTAGCCTTAAATGGAGTATAATTTGAGTATAAAATTTGAACTAAACTGGGTTATTTTGAGGAAATCCTTGATCACTTTCACCGGCTTTTTTACTCAATGTTTTTCCATTTGTTTATTTACTTTCTTTTCATTTGAATTAATATTTGCCGTTATTTATGTCAGTACTACTCTTTTGGATACTTTTATTCATAAAAATATGCGTTGAAATACATAATTAGAAAACATAAGAAATTAGAACAAAGATAGTGTCGTAAGTGTACTCTCATCTCACAATAGGTATAATTTGTATATAAGTTTTGTTCCAATTCTCAGTGTTATTGAGTTAACTCTTTCAACACTCTTAGTGTGTGTTTACTGTATTGTTGAGTATATAATGTCATGATTTCTGGTTTATTCGTCAGTTAGTCGTCATTCGAGCCTTTAGTGAGTCGTAAGCGAGTCGTATATGAAAGGCATAAATGGCTGCCAATAATAGTGGTGTCGAATCACAACATCTCCAGACAATGAGTGATAGGAAACAGTTGTTGTGTCGCTTCCATCTGCGGGGGTCGTGTCGTGACGGCGAATGGTGTAACTTCTCGCACAATCTGGAGCTGTCTGTCCCCATACCGGAGACCGTGTGCTGGTATTACCTCCACTCTCACTGTATGTATGGCGACAACTGTAGATTCATTCATTTGGACGCCTCTTCTATTCTGGCCAACAGTCAGCCCCCGGTGGGGGACAGCAGTCAGTCGGCAGTGACAGTGACCCCAATGGGTCCGCCCAACACATCCCATGCCATACCTCAGACGCTGACCCCAGAGCCGAGTCATCTAACTCTACAACAACTCAGAGCTCAAAACATTATTAATAGTAACCAATCGTCACCTGAAGTGAATCCACAGAACATTTGCCACAAAATGATTAGTAATAGCGCTTCGATTAGACCACAATTAGTTCCGTTCAATAATACCACAAACAGTTCGTTGTCTTCTTCACCACCGACTCAATCAAATCCTAGTCTTATCACTGATTCGCGGCAGTCATCCGAAGACTCCGGTTATTCGGAGAACAGTAATAGTAAACACGTGTCCGGCAGTCAGTCCAACGCCAGCACTCGTAACAAAACTTACGCCCAAATGGCCTCAAATAAAGACAATGCAATGAATCTGTCGAATACAGTGACAGTTATGAAGACAAATAACAGCACAGCCTTCGAAAAGCCAGATGTCGGCCACAGCGCTAAAGTGAACCGCTCTAAAGGGCTGTGTCCGTATGCGACCAGTAGTTTGGACAGCATATGTCCCTATCCTGAGGGCCGTTGTGACTACACGCACGGGGATATCTGTGATCTATGTGGGAGAGCCTGTCTCGACCCCAACGATGTCGACCAACAGAACAAACACAGAGACGTAAGTATCGATCCCTTTCCTCATTGCCTAACATTTCAATACAAGTGTTGTTTTTGTTGTGCTTTTAATCCCTCTTTTGATGAGATGAGGAAATACTTGTCTTTATTTCATAACTCTTTGTCCCCAAAAGGAGTGCATTAAAGAGCACGAGAGGGAAATGGAGATCTCGTTTGCGGTTCAGAGGAGTCTCGACAAAGCCTGTGGTATTTGTATGGATATTGTCATAGAGAAGGAGCCCATCACTGAGAGACGGTTCGGTATACTTGAGAAGTGCTCTCATATATTCTGTTTGAGTTGTATTCGCAAATGGAGACAAACCAAGCAATTCGACAACAGAACCATCAGGTCTCACATCAAAGCCTTTTCTTATTTTTATCTCTTTCTTTGAATTTTAGACTTTAGTCTTATCTCTAGTTTTGAGTCAATTTATGTCTTTTTCTCTGAATTTTAACTTTCATTTCAATAGTATTTTTACTTTTCTTTCCGTTTATTTTAAACTTTGAATTTCCTCTTCATTTGGTTTTGCTATGAAATGTTAATGTCTTATGTGATGTCTGTCCCATCACAGGGCGTGTCCGGAATGTCGGGTGTCGTCAGACTTTGTGATCCCCTCCAAGTACTGGTACGACGAACGGAGCGAAAAACAGCAGCTCATCGACTCGTATAAGCGGGCGCTCAGCACAAAGCCGTGCAAATACTTCAAACAGGGACAGGGCGAATGTCCGTTCGCCGGCGCCTGTTTCTATCTACACGCCTATCCGGACGGTCGCAAAGCAGAGATGCCTCCGCCCCGACAGAGGCGCCGCCAGAATCATGAGGGAGAGCTCGAAACCCTTCGGGTATTGGTTGCTATTCTTATTACTCCTCCATATTATTAGTGCCAATCATTAGTGCAATACTTGTTTTACTACTTTTACACTTAATTATCTAACCCTTGTTATGGCCAGAGTCAGGCCACACACCATTCCAATTGAATCTTATCTCTAATTAAGCCAAAAATCATTGTCTCTTTGCCCAACACTAAGATAGGGTGACCACAACTGACCGATCATTTCCTCAGTCATAACAAATATGTGATGTTTTTAGGAATCATTTAGTTTTGCGTTTTTATTGTTATCTCTTTTATGAATGGAATAAATCATTTTTGCCATTATTTAGACATTAATCCATTAAATGATGTTTTACTGAAAGAGAGTTTATTTAGAGTTTATTCAGAGTTTAAGCGTTGGTTACCCTTCTCTTAGATATTTGCCTGCTTTTAATGTTTGCCAATACGCTTATTGTGCAATATGTGAAGGGTAATCCAATATGACAATGGAAATTGTTTGGCTTTGTTTTGCCCTCAATATGCTTGTGCTACAAAGTATCGAGGTTATATCTAGGTGATACAGTCACCACTTTGAGCACAACCTGTTTTAATGCAGAGCAGAGATGGCCAAGGTGAACAGCTCTAGGAAAAGTTGGCCAAAATGCCTAAAAGGTGTTTCAAGCGCTCAACCTTACATCTGAGGCTTAAATTTTGGCTCTAGCTAATTAATATGACAATTCTAGATGATACTGAGCTAGCAACCCCTGATTTACAAGTACTTAATAGCGTGAAAACCTTGGTTAGATTGAGTCCTTTTGTAAAAATGGGTTATATAATGAGTTGTGGGTAATTAAGTGGCAAAATAGATCTAGATCATTGGGAAATGGTAGAGAATGTGATAGTTTGTTGAGTTGGCACTGCATTTGTAATAACTTTGATGTAATGTCTTTCTCTCAAAGGATATGCTTTTGTGGAACTATTTGGAGGTTCGGGACGACAACCACTGGCTCTTAACACTAGATCTCGAGGACGTGTTCGACATTCAAGAGATGGGTCTCCTCTCAGGCTATGAGACGGACGACGAGTCAGACCTCAGTGATTATGCGGAGCAACTGATCGGTTGAGGGTCTGGACAGACATTACCTATAATTTTCTTAATCAATGTGTCTCTGAGTGTGACTCTTATGTTAACAAATTCCGCAAAAGTCATGAAAACATATTTATCGGAATGTTTTTCTTCTCTGCCCTAAGGATAGGTAGACATTACACACACTTATATTGTCTAACGATTGTCTCCGATCACATACTTATTGCTAGGACTATATGACAATTAATAAATATAATTAGCCTTGATCAATGAGGTTCTCCAACATATATATTACTCATTAATTCGAATGCCTTTTCATCACTTGTTTTGCACGAAATTCAGACGATTTGGTTGTGTTTAGATTTAAATCATGTTTATTATCAAAGTTTTCAATAGGATCATAGTTCTAGGTATTTAAATTGATGATTAATCAATACCCTTGTAAATTAGACTTTTATTTTCCAATTGTTAACGAAATTCATTACTCATTAAAGTTTTTCAGAAGTTTTCTCTCATTATTTTTGAGTTCAAATTCAAAGTTTATTTTTGATTTTAAAACCAAATTTCATGGATATTGTAATGAAATAGCAGTGAAATAGCTGTTCCTTTAGTTCTCTGTCCAATTTGCCAAACAAAGTATGAGGTCGTGCTCTCAATTCATTAGAACCGGTGCTTATGTTAGCGCCGACTGCACTCGACTTTTCACTTGTGATTTCAGTTCTCGAACTCATTTGAGGTTTTGTTCATTCAATCAAAAAAAACAAATCTATTGAAACACTAATTGTATGAATAATTGCTCTAATCTTGCAATAACCCAATGGTGGAGAACAGCCCCAAAACAACCATTTGATTTGACCGGAATCTGTCGGCCACTGCCTTCACTATTCATGACCTGTTCATGATATTAGTCTTCTCTCCCATTCTCTTGAGTGACATTTGTGATAGAACTGTTTGAACTGTCCTTAGCCACAAATATGTACCAGTCTGTGAATGTCCTGGGCAATTTCCATCATATTATAATGATTGTCAATATTATAATTAGTAGAAAAAAGCTTTAAACAAATTACAAGAATTTAATTGAAGTTTAATTTTATTATTAAACCAATAAATTGACGAAAAAATTGTTTATTTATTTAATTGAAAACTGATTTTCAAATTAAACTTATTTTCAATTAATTGAAACATTGAGTTAATTCTTTATTTAGAGGGGGGTCTGCCGGCGGCAACAGTGTTGAGCAAGCTCAGATCTTCACCGAAGACGCACAGGTATTTAGCCCGCTTCTCCTCGGATGGCTCGGCTTTGATCTCCTCATTAAGTTTGGGAATACCCTCTTCAATGTAAGCCAACATCTGGAAAATTTTGAACATAAGTTACAAGTTTCATATTAACAAGATCAGAGATGGCCATGGGGAGTGGGTGTGGCCAAAGTTCCTATCAATGTTTGTAGAATTTTTAAATACCCAAACAATTTTAAAACTTTAACATTACATCAATAGAATAACATTTGTCAACAATTTCCAAATTGTGGGGTAAAATTTTACTAAAATAGTCCACATAAGATTCCTCATGAGTTTGTTTACTCTGAGCAAGATTATACTTACTCTTTCGTGTTGGTGAGCCCAGAATTCGCTTTTCAAATCATGGAGTTTAGGAATGAGATCCTTAAGAACAGCGATCACTTTGTCACACTCTGCATTCCAGTCATTCCAACCATCTTGCTCACTTTTGCATTGAGTAGGGTGAACAGTTCTTCTTTCCTCGTCCAATTTGCAGCGCCAATCAATAACAGCTGTAGTGACGGCAAACTTAGCCAGTGCCATCTTGCCATCAGTAGAATTTTTGGCCAAATAGTAGGGTAGGTCAAGGGTGAGGGCAGTCTTTCGGCCCCAATTGTACACATTATCGTGAATATCTTGAAAGACTTTTTTAACAAGGGGCAGACCTTCCTTTGCCCGGCGTTCGGCCTCTGCCATCATTCCCTTGTCCATTTCTCCGAGATTATCATTAATGAATTTGATGATTTCAACGGGACCAGCAACTTTGCCAAGATATTTATCGAGAAAGGTTCCGGTTGTACTTTGACCCATTTTTTGCAGCTTAGCAATTGTGTCCTTGATCAACTGAACCTGAGCCGTCTGAATCTCATCGGCGCTAAATTTATCACAACTGGCTAGAAACAAAAGAGTAAACAGGGTAAATATTGGTAAAACTTAATCAAGTCTAAAATATTCTTACCATAAGCCACCACAGCTAGTACAACTAACAATTTCATTCTGGTGATCAAGTACAATCAGGTAACAAAACGAATATGAAAATCAATGTTCAAATGCCAGCATTATATAGGAGTTTGGTTTCCAAAAATTCTGATACCATTTGTCAGAACTCATAGGTCTGTCATTAATTAATAGACTGAACACAGAGTTGACATACCAGGAGGTGATACCCTATCCTTTTGCTCAAGACATTTCTCCATGGTTATAAAATCATAAAATAATGTTTGCATCAAATTCTTCGATTATCTAATCTTTAAAGCCTAACAAATATTCTATGAAATTCGAAACTGTTTGGAAAACAGTGAGAAAAGTACCCTGCACAACCATTAATTAAATAAGCAATGGAAAATTTTAAATTCATTATCGCTATTATTAATTGATTTGAGCAAATGTGACGGTATGTGCAAAGAAATAAATTATCATGTTTCGAAATTACGGATTTCAAAATTAAATCATATGTTCTAGCCAATTAAATCAATTATACAAGGGTATAATCAAGGTAATCAATCAGACACTTTTCTATGTATTTCAATATCAAATGTGTAATCATTATCATTATCATGGCTAACATCAAGGTCTACCAAAATTGCCATTCTAATTTATCTTGTCATAAAAACAGGTGACTTTTGACTATCAGAGTTCCCCAAAATTTGAAATTTGCTAAAAATGTCATTTCTTAATATTAAAATCTATTATTTAAGGTAAATTATAAAAGAACCTTTATATTAGTCATTACCAATTTTTCAAAGTTCTTACTCTATATAAATTTTTACTAGATAACTGTATGTATTTATGTTTTGTCCTCGATTTTGTCCCTCATGGACTATCATGATATAAAAAATTGTTTTTAATAACCAATGAGGATAAACAAGCAATTTTCGATTACTGGGTGATACATGGTTAACTCTCTTTGATATCCATGGATATAAATTATTCAATAATTAGAACTCATATTCAAATTTCAATCCTTTATTTGTGATTAAAAGTAATCCAATAGAAAATGAGATAAAAATACAGAAATTAATATAAAATACTTTT
>JAQIWF010001452.1:0-11962 GCA_034694965.1 Ceratozetes gracilis | reverse complement strand
AGCACATTTTATGAGACAATTCGTGCAAGATGTAATAGTTAATTAACTTAACAAAACAAATGCTTTAAAATTAAGCCCGCCTTTGTTTTAGACTAAAGTTGACAAAAATGGTAGTCATATGAGTGGCTTTCGAGGAATTTGTTGTAATGCTACCTGGTGTAATTAAACTAGGTGCTTATTGACTAACACTCATTCAACTGATAGCCTTGTTTTGAAGTCTCTGTGGATGTGATGGCTTAGAATATGAGAGACTTATCTAATCTTTTTGTGACATTTGTTGCGTGAGTTAAGACAAGTTGACATTCAGTACGTGATTACAATTGAGTTGCAATTAATTGTTGGACTGTAATGGTTGTACTCTTATGGTAGTACTGTAATGGTTGTACTGTTGGTCATTGCAATACCTGTACAGTGAAGGCATGAATTGCCTCACGTATGGCACAAATGGGTGAATGGAGTGCTATTGGAGTCCTATTGCAAACACTAGTGTTTGTCTCCGACTGTCTCTCAGCTGACGCTATGTTTACTACAGTCAGTGAATACGTTTCACTCAACAAATCCAAACAATAAGTGTTTCAATCGTTGTCTGCACTCAAAGACATTGATTCCAACCTTTTAATGGTTATCACAAATAACTCCTAAAAGAGTTGAAACATTCCGGGAATCATCCGAATCATCCATAATGTCAGTCATTGATCAAAACGATGACAAGTATTGCACCGATTATCCAAACAAAAGATTAATTTCTTTTGAAATACAGTGTATTCTTCGAGAATAATGGATCTGAGAATGGATTAGCTCTCATTCGGGAGATCTTTGACGGCGCGGATGACCTCTTGGACACAGAGTTGGAACGAGCTTTAGGTCTGTGCAGTGATTTGACGATAATTTTAGCCATTAATTGAATGAAATGTAGAGAATCGGATGAAGACGATTGTCATCGAACCCAAACGTTTGGGGGAAGAGACCGCCCGATGGATATCAATCGGCAATTGTCTCAATAAGACGGCAGTAGTGACCGGATTCGGGTCTCTAATCACTGGTATCTTATGGCCGGACAGACAAAGCACTCAATACTGTTTGGCGACTGTCAGCGCTCTGACGACTGGTATTCATGTGCTTTCCTGGCAAATGGATGAGTGCTCTCACTATAAGGTGGAGACTGATCCAGTACAGATTGCGGCCAAATATGTGCCTTTGGCCGACTTGGAGAAGCCCATTGTCCTGACCCGACGGCTGTCCACTGAAATTAAAAGGAATAATATCCTTCAAACGGCAATCTCTTTGATAGCGTTGGCGTTCACTGCTTTCAGACTCTATAAGTCCTTTAAATTAACCAAAATTATTGTATAAATGATTGCTTTTATATGTAAAAACATATAATCGATTGTTTTTATCGCATTTGCATTACTTAATAAGTATTGCATTTCATTAGTAGTGAAACAAATCTCAACTATTCTTACAATCATTTAATAATAAAACAACGAATTATTACAAATTCATATTCAGAGGACAGACATTCCATTGGACCCAAATTAAGACTTGGATTCAGTTGAGGTATTTGACCAATAAATGAATACTCGGCCAAATCAAGTCCACGGATACAACTCTTTTCGAGCAAAAACTGGAAAATATTTTTATTCGATAAACTCTTTTTGGGCTCTTTTTCTCATTAAATAGTAATAAATGTCTGGAAAGAAAAAGCGAATCAAAATTGCAATCTTCGGCATAACTGGAGATAAAAACAATTGTTTATCTTTTTTAAGAACAGACATAAGAATATTCTGAGCAGCTATTTGTGGTTCGATGCCGGAGGCTGTAGTTGTGTCCATCAGTCCATAAGGCTTTCCCGAACCCGTTATGGCATTGAGTGACAAATTTGTTTTTATATATCCGGGACTTACGACACAAACAGATATATCGGTTGCGAAAAGTTCTGCGCGAAGACTGTCACAGAAAGCCTGTAAGGCGTGCTTTGAGGCCGTGTAGGCTGATCGGTAAGGTAGTGCTAACTGTCCCTGAACACTACTTATCACCACTATTTGCCCACTGTTTTGTTCAATCATTTTTGGCAATAAAGCTTTAAAAAAATATTTGAATCAAATTTGAGTTTAACTTCGATTGAAAACCTTTAATGAGAGCTAATTGTCCGAAATAGTTAACATCCATCAGTTGTCGGTCCACATCAAGAGTGGTGTCCACAACTCGTCCTCTATAACTGATTCCTCCGTTATTAATGATAATATCAACCCTTCCGTGAAGGCTTAGAACCCTTTTGGCATATAATTCAATGTCATTGAGTTGCGACAGATCTAGTCTTAAGACTTTAGGCTCAAAATATTCATTGTTTGGATTGCAATCATTAATCAGCCATTGTTTCACTTCTTCCAACTGATCCACATTTCGCGAGGAGAGTATAAGCCGAGCGCCTGAACTGTAAAACACTTGAGACAGAGCTAAACAAAGTCAACGTATTAATTATAGCATAAAAGTAATCACTTAATATGAACTACCCTTTCCTAATCCAGAGGAGGCGCCGGTAATTATGACAACTTTGTCTTTCAATGGTTTCGATCGCTTAAGCTTTTGGTTTGCTTTGTATTTATAAATTTTAATGAGAAAATAGGGCAAAACTAATGCTATTAATATTGATTTCAATGTTTTACTAATTGAATCAAATGCAGAACAATTTTGAGAGGAATTCATTGCTCTAGGAAGATTGTACATGAAGATGATAATCGAGATAACTTATCTAAGATAAACGACAGCCCTTTAAATGAGAGAATTGTGCAAAAGTCACGTGTTTTGGGCGTTAATATTGTTTGTAAACAAATGCTTAGTTTTTCAATATTTTTACTTCAAATCAAATAATTATTAATTAATTATTAAATTAGTCGCTAATATGGCGTCACTTTTTGAACAATATGAAAGGTTCACATCCCTGTCCTCCCGACCCGTCGCCGATGACTCAAATGAGGCAATTATTCAATTAAACCAAGATTCAATTAATTTAACCAAAATTTATTTTCATTCAAACTGCAGAACAATATTATCAATATTTGTTCCGATTCTGAAGAACCGATATTTAGTAAATACAAAATCGACTTCTCGTGAGTTTTACTCAAATGTTTAACCAATTAATAGCTTTTCAATGGGTTTCAGTCCCCCCGAAAATATCACTCATTTAGTGGTGAGTAATAATCACGTGATTATGGCCTTAAAGAATAAGACAATTCTAAGGATCGATTTGATGCATCCCAACCAACCTAATGGTCAGTCTATAGACAAATGGGACGGAATTAGTTACTTTAATTATTTGATGTAATGCCACAGAAATAGATTTGTCGCGATTTCTCTCCGATAAAAGCAATTCTTCGCGAATTAATACATTGTTTTTGGATCCGACGGCAAAGCACTGCATAATTAGTGTCGCAGTCAATGAAAGTCAGTCTTCGGCTGAAAACTTATATTTATCTAAAAAAGTGGTTCCAACGTCTAAAATGAGAGGACATATAATTAGTGCCATTGCATGGAATTACAGGACAGACAAACCCAGTCCTAACACCACCTCTAATATACTAATCGGTACAACAAAAGGACTTATTTTTGAGACGGAATTGATTTCTAGCGATGAGTCAAAATTCTTTGCCATCGGAGGACCGGAACAGTTTTGGAAACAGGCCTTCGACTTGGGGCCAGAGGCCGGTCCCGTCTTCTCTATTGAATTTCACAAAATAAAGCAAATGAGTGCCACTGAAGACAGTCTTTTCATTATTGTGGCCACAAAAAAGTGAGTTCTTTTACAATTGGTTTCTTAAAAATTAATGATTTGTCTGTAAGTCGTTTACACCAATTCGTGGGAAACACTTCCAAAACAAGTGACTGTCCATATTTATATCAAATATTCAATACAACTGCTAACCAGTTTCAAGATATGCCTGGAAATATGCCCTACTCCAAATTTGATTTATATTTCCCGCCATCTTCTTTAATGCCGAAGTCTTTTGGATGGCTCACCGGTCAGTCATATTAAGCTAATTATGTGTTTCCCTAATTAAAGCTGATATTTATAAACAGAGCCGGGAGTGCTTTGCGGTCGAATCGATTTGAGCTCGAATTCAGTGTTAAATAATTGTGTGATAACTGACACCAATTTATTGTCGTATCGGAAAGAATGTAACAGTTATTCAATGGATGAAAATCCCATTTCTTTAGTATTAACTCAATTTCATGTCTTAATACTAATGAAAAATCATTTAAAAGTGATTTGTGTTCTCAACAATGAGATAGTTTTCGAAGACTTCTTCACTGAAACTTATGGCAAATTAGTCGGTATTGCAAAGGATGCCATCAAAGGCACGGTTTGGGTCTTCACTCAATTGGCTGTCTATAGATATAAAATGGTTAACGAAGACAGGAATATATGGAAAATATACCTGGCTAAACAAGACTTCGAAGCAGCCAAACGGTTGGCCAAAAGTGATCCGCTCAAAACGGATCACGTGATCTGCGCTGAAGCCGACCACTACTTCTCTAAGAAAAAGTAAATTCACTTTAATTTGAATTTATTTCTACTTAATTAACATTATGTTTATTATGAAGTTATGAAAAGAGTGCATCACTTTATGCTTTGAGTCACAAATCATTTGAAGAAATTGCCTTAAAGTTCATTCAAATCAAAGAAGACGAGGCACTCAAACAGTTTCTTGTTTGCAAAGCGGACACACTCTCGGAGAAGGACACCACACAACTGACTGTCCTCTTATTATGGCTCATAGAAATACAACTCAACCAAATGTCATCATTTACTGACTCCACACAACACTACGAAGCAATTGAAGCGGAATTCAAATCTTTGATATCTCAGAAGAAATTTAAAGTAAATATCAAACAATACATGTATATCTGAGCATGGTTAATTTGACTCATATTATTTGTTTTTCTCTACTATTGAGTCCCAAAGAAATCCATTTATAAGCGGTTTAATTGTTTTTTAGAACTGTCTAATCAAAAGTCGAAAAGCAATTTATGACTTAATTGAAAGCCACGGAAATCAAAACAATTTGATATATTTTGCTGTTTTAATGCAAGACTACGAACGAGTCATTCAATATTATATTCAACACAAAGATTTTGGGAAAGCCCTCGAAGTTCTTCGACAACAGGTTTGCAAACAAATAAAATATTTAATTACGATTTAATTAACCGGTCGATTGGTTTAAGGCTATTCCCGATATGTTCTATCGTTTTGCCCCAATTTTGATACAAGAAATGCCGTCGCAATTGATTACAATACTAATACAAATGGCCTCACATTTGGATTCAACAAAACTGATTCCGGCTTTAGTTCAACAGTATATCAATAAAGACAATGTTTGGCATCAAAAACAGGTATTTCTTTTCAATCAAATGATTGAATTTAACCCAAATTGTGAAGTGTTTAGAAACGATCCGGTATTTGGAATTCTGTGCCTTCAAATTAGGGGAAACCGATTCTGTTATTCACAACTATCTGCTGGCACTCTATGCACAGACAGAACCCGAGAAACTTATGACATATTTGTCAGTCAAAGGACAGGACGAGTCTTCTGTTCCCTACGATATTCGATATGCAGTGAGGATATGCTTGGAATTAGGACTGGAGAGGGCGTGTGTCCATCTCTACTCAACTATGGCTATGTTTGAAGAGGCGGTCGACTTAGCGCTCACTTTTGATGTGAATTTAGCCAAACAAACGGCAGAGAAGTCTGACTTAACCGACGAATTGAGGAAAAAATTATGGCTTAGAATTGCGAAACACGTGATTAAAGAACAGCAGGACATCAAAATCGCGACTCAAATACTCAAAGAATGTGATCTTTTGAAAATTGAGGACATTTTACCATTTTTTCCCGATTTTGTGACTATTGATCACTTCAAAGAAGCCATTTGTTCCTCACTTCAAGATTACAACCGAAATATAGAGACTCTTAAGGAAGATATGAAGTCCGCCACCGAAAGCGCCCGACAAATACGTCAAGAGATTAAAGAGTTTCGCAACAAATTCACAATTATTCGGACTGAAGACAAATGTGTGGTTTGTTCTTATGCTGTACTCACGCGTTGGTTCTATGCCTTTCCTTGCGGTCATCTCTTCCATTCTGATTGTCTCATATCAGAAGTGATACCATATTTGAAGTCAACTCAACAAAACAGAATCGAAGAAATCCGACGAAACCTATCCGTCGGTTCTTTTACACAAATGAAGAACACAAACGATGTCTTCGCCGATCAGTCCAATGGAATCACTGCCGCCAACGAAAGGGAGAGACTCCTCTCTGAATTGGATGACATTGTGGCCAATGAGTGCTTCTATTGTGGGGATGTTATCATCAGTTGCATCGATGAACCTTTCATTCTACCCGAAGAAATGGCCGACGCTATGGAGGGGTGGGACTAATAATCCTCTCTATTATTAAATTAATTTATTATAAAATATATTTTAAAATAAATGACTGATTCGATGTCTCAATCTGTTTAACTAAAATGTTCAAGATTGTTTTCTAAGATTAAACAAGGTCTTTGGTACTGGGGAGTTCTAGGGAGGGGTAACTAAATAATTCTATTGCCGAAACCTTCCTAAAATTAATCTCAATTTTTATTTTTTGGGTCAAACATTCAAAAACCCGAAAAATAGTAGTTTTTTACAATTGTTTTCCTTAATGTTTACGAAATTATTTTTATGATTCAAGAAGGGATAAATCAGCCATTTTTGCCTCAGTATAAGCTCTTTAATATGTATAGTTTACGCCGATTTACATTCAATTCAAATTTTGAGGTCAATAGTCTTATTAAAACAAATTGGAACCAGCAAAAAATGTTTTAAAAAACTACAGCAAAAGACGTGTTAGGTCACCTAGCTTATCAAATATAATTAAAAAAAAGTATATTCAATGTGCGAAAGTGATCGGCAAAATATAAATCTTCTATTTTCTGGGTCTAAAATCTTTAGATAGATCATTTATCTATTGAATTAATGACTATTAATTGACATATTTTCGATTGACTTAATTCTCTATTTTGAAAAAAGGATTCAAATAATGCCTTACTTTTAAAACTAGATTTACACTCAATTTGGATAAAGTTTTTATGAGTTAATAAATAAATTTAAAAATGATGTGAACTGAGGCAGGGGTTTGTATCCAACTCTAACCACGAAGGAGGGGGTTCCTGGATCTTAAACATAATCATAAATACTCTCCTGAATGAGAGCCAACTTTATTGACAATATATGAGAAAACTCTACAAAATAACAAAAATATGTGCTTCGAGTGAATGAGAACAATGTCCTAAAAGAAGTCGGCCTTCAATTTATTTGAGATCTCCTTTTTT
Organism: Ceratozetes gracilis; assembly: GCA_034694965.1. Taxonomy (NCBI): domain Eukaryota; kingdom Metazoa; phylum Arthropoda; class Arachnida; order Sarcoptiformes; family Ceratozetidae; genus Ceratozetes; species Ceratozetes gracilis. The sequence continues at coordinate 4,591 of JAQIWF010001452.1, read as the reverse complement.
AGTCATTTGGCAAAAACGAAGCGATCGTTCGTCACGTTTATTGACAACATTTTTCAACATAAATATTACACAATAACTAATTAGTGACTCATAAGAATACAATGATAAGTAGAATCGGACACAATTAGACACTTTTCACAACACCTTTTCGTCACATTTCAATCAATTTAACGAATAGTATATAATATATACTCTTTTACTCAATCTCTTGACTTTTATAGGGAAGTGAAAGTATCCAAAACTAAACCAAAGTTTGTCCTCTTTTACACTTTTTTTTTGACTAATTTGTGAACTGAGAAGGAAATTGTAATTTACGATTAACTAGTTCATCTTAAAAGTAACTCTTTTTTAATTAATAAATTGTTTAATCAGACGCTCAAAGAAATGTCAATTTAGTGGGATATTGGCTTCAATAATGTCAAAAATATCTATCAGTAAATAGGATGTGAGACCAACTTTGGGGTCAATTTGTGCGAAAGTAAAGCTTTTATTTCAAATAAAATGTGATTAAATGCAAACAAATTCTAATAATTTCCATATTATACACAAATTAAGCGTAAAAACAAATTAAATATTAAATAACAAAATAGTAAACGAATGGCAAAGAGTTGAGTGGAAGCCAATCAGACGGCAGTCTCTTTGCGATGACTTTCATTCTTCTTGTTTTCCAAACTTTCATTTTGCGAATTGTTTTCATTTGATTTCAAATCATTGGTTTGGGTTTTGCTGTCCATCTGTTCAGTCGTTTCAATGTTTTGAGATTCGTTTGGAATCGTATTTACGATCACAGATGTGGGCTCTGGAGTGGATGTTTGCATCGGTTCCTCTGACTGTGCGCTCTGTTGACGAGATTTAATGTTTGCCTCATTTCTGTCGACTTTTCGTTCCAAAAGAGCGATGCATTGATTGACTGCCAGAACGGCTGCCTTTCGATATTTACGGACCTCTTCGTTGCCATTGGTCTCAATGGTGTCCAACTTAATCATACAACGCGTCAACATTTCGTCCAAAAATTTATACTTCTTGTCAGTAGCCGTTCCCTCCAATTGCTTCACTTCATTCTCATATTTCTTCAGATCATTCAATACTTCATTAATTCTCGTCAATGGATCCACTTTTAGAACAACCTTTGGCTCAGAAGTGACGTTCGGTTCAGGACTTGACTCCTTCATTGGGGGCGGACTTTGATTAACTACTGGAATGCGAGTCACAAACGGTCCTGACTTTGGTTTAGACTTTGATTCAGTCATTCCCTTATTGTTAACGTTTTGCTTTTCTTTGGGAGGGGAGACCGACCTTTGCTTGTCCTCCGTTTCCACTTTGATTGGTATTTGTCGCTCCTTCTTATCATTCGATGCATTCAACTGATCTGAAGAACTGTTGGTTTTGTTCTGACTTCTTGTGGAGCCAAAGCTGTGGGCACTCGAATGACTCGATGAACGGCTTAATGGCTGTTCAGTAGTGGTGTTGGCCTCAGATGTATATCCAGAACTTGTGGACCCGTCTCTGGGTTCTACAGTTATGGGAATGTGATAAACTCGGGGCTCACCACTACCACTACCATTACCATTACCACCACCACTACCACCACCACTACCACCACCACTACTGCCACTACTATTTGAATCATGACTTCGGTTGGAGTGGAAAACACTTCCACTGCTATTCGAAGTATCATTACTTCTCTGGCTTTGAGAAGAACCGAATGAAGACATCGAGTCATGAGTTTTGTCATCATTTGACTCACTGTTCGGTCGTTCCTCTGATTTCTCGTGAAATACTTTTATAGGAATTCCTTCGTCTTTAGCTTCAGAGCTATTGCTGTCTGTCTTTGGATTCTTCGACTAAATTGAAAACAAATAAAATGAAATCAATTAAAATGAAAACAAATTAAATGAGAGATATTTAAAATGGAAGACATGAAGACATGGGTTACCATCACATGGATGTCCATTCCGTTCGGCCAACGGTTAGAATCGGAGAACATTTTATTTTGGTTTTGAGTCCAGAAATTCTTCCGGAACTCCGAGAGCTTGGATTCGGGATCGAAGTGTGAGAACCGATCGAAAGGATTATTTTTGAAACTCATTTTCAATTAAGTCTTTAAGAAATGTTTTATCCTTGAAATCAATTTCTCTTCAAAAGAGGCGAACAATAACTAAATGAATGAAATACTCAACAAATATATGACTGAAAATATTTCGACGCTTTTCTCGATTTCTCTCAAACTCTCTATAAAGGAGTGGTTTATATGAGTTAAGCCATTATTACATCACTTCTCAACTTAAATACGCAATCATACGAATACCCTCTACTCTCCATTTGGGTAACCCTTTTATGCAATACAGCACAAGAGTATCATTTTTCCTGGACAACATTATATTGGTATAGATTCACCACAACTGTTCCTATACCTGTCCCACAGTGAAAAGGATAGATTTCAGTTGAAAAGATATTATGAGTCTAACTCCACATAAATTAAATAATAGCCTTCTTCTCCCTGGTTATTGATATATTCGACACTACTACCCCCTCCCCCTCCCCTCCTCCCAATTGGTTGTTCAAGATATTTGACTATGAATTACAATTGTAATGTACGCTCGCATCCGACCAAAGGGAGATATACCCGAACTGATAGGACTAGAATGAGGATCAGAACCTAACATCCTTACCGGACCACCAGTTGATGAAATTGTATCACCAGGAGAATATTAACAATCAAAATATCTGATAAGAAGGGGTAAAATATTACTTCTGTGAAATATAGCTTCAAAATGTGCAAACACTAATTGAACCTGGATAAATGACATTTGGATTACTGGTAACGCTTGTAGGCTGTAGTTCTGCAAACAGGAGGAGTCATTCTTTCACTGCAACTAAAATACATTAATATTGTAGAAAAAGATATGTGCCAAGTTCAAATTACATTAGTTAAATAATATACCTATTTATGCTCTAATTTCAAATTTTGTCCCATCCTATGCTTTAAATGCTTAATATTATTAAGTTAATACAGTGAAGAGCAGGGGCCAATTCTGTGCACTTTTAGATTTGTCATTAGTAAACATTATTATAAGTTAAAACAATTGCTATCTAGGTTATTAATTCATTAGTTCACTGCTTCTCTCTTCAGTAACAATCAAGAAATTCATTAATTCGTCTGGTCTTTCACTTATATCTTTTGAACCATGGTCAATAGACTAATTCTGTTTTGCTCAATAAAACGGACTGATTAAATGACCAAGAGAGAAGTATAATAATTATGAAAGAATATATAAATTTGATCTACTGTTCTTACTTATGGATATTTTTCTTCTTAGAATATGTAATTTTTAAAAGGTTCGGGTTCAAAAATTAAACATTTTTCAAAGAATTCATTAATTAAATGTACTAAATATCGATTAGTCTCCGAAAAAGTGGTAAAAATTTTCCCATCTTGTCCTGTTCTTGTTCACATTTTTCCGGCCTTGTCCTGAGTAATGGCCAAATTTTTTCCACAAGAATCTTGCATGAATTAGCCAGAATTTTGTATTCTTGACCAGAATCCTGTTCTTTCTTGTGACTTAAAAAAATATTCTTGTCCGGTCTCGTTCTTACAAGAACAGGAACAAGTTTCTGGCAACAAACAAAATTATTTCACAGTCTAATATCGATTGAACTTTCAAATACACAAATATTTTTAAAAGAATATATTGTAGTTTCTGTACCAATAATTATGTATTTATTAGTCATTTAATTGATATATTAAGCAAAACGCAATTTACAGAATCTTTCTATTCATCATCATTCAAAAGACCGAAGATATCCCTGGATTCTTGTTTTCCCTTAAAAACAAGTGGTGGAATCCCTTTTACCGCATGGCTGCAGACGCGGAGGAGATGACTTCTGATGAGCTCCCGTTGACCACCAGGTCATTATTCCCCATAACAGTTATCCCAGAATATGAAACACTGCATTGAAATGGCTGTAGAGCAGGGAAGGTCCTCGGCTCCAGGGGAGTGCAGCCCGGAGAAAATTTGCTCAAAATTTAGGGGGTGTCATGGCTTCCAATCCAAAATGGCGGCTGAAAAAACCGCATTTTGTCTTTAAATATTCGTAAAATAACCGTTTTTCGTTTAAGTCCGGTTTAAAATAGTTTAAATTCAGTTTAAATCCAATAAAATTGGCTAAATTAACTAAAATAGCAAACAATGGTGGATATTCAAGAAAAAAGGGCAAAATTTTTTATTTGGGGGGGAGGCCTAATACCGGCTTTAGTTCGCTTTTTTAAAGAACCTGGCGGCATATGTGAAGAAACTGTGCCTATACCTGGGATTACTGGGACCAAAGCACCACTCGATAGCCTGATTAAAGAGCTATTCAAATGATGTTTCAAAACTTACCTACCCCTAACGGGGAACCCGCGAGGGGCGCCCAAAGTTCGGATTTTTGGAAGCCCATATCTCGGAAACGGCTCGATATTAAAAAATGAAACTTATTTCTAAAAATACGATAATTCATACCCTTCTCGGAAGGCGAAGAAAGTTTTTGAAAAATTAAGTTCATCATGGGAATTTTTACATTTGAAAATTTCAAAAATTATTTAATACAT
>JAQIWF010001451.1:0-11962 GCA_034694965.1 Ceratozetes gracilis | reverse complement strand
GTTTTTTATAAGATTATTTCAAATAAAATTATCTATTAATCATTGGTTATGATTTTCCCTTACAGAATTATAACCCTAAACCACTAGAAATGTTTTAGGTCTTGGTTTTAATTATTAGCTGATTTGCATTTCTCATCGTAAGCTTATTCTTGTGATTAAAATTTTGAAAACTTTGTATAAGAATTATTGTATAAGCATGCAAATTTCTCTTTTAATACTCAATTTATTTATAAAATATGCGCAAAGCATTCATTTCTTCACAATAGTCTCCATTGATTTTATTCTTCAACTTTGGATTTAAAGTGAAATAAATATATTGTCATTCAATGCACTGAAGTTTATAAATGACTTTCTTTGAAAAGATTACACATAAGTTGTGAGTATCATCACCCTGGTGCAAAGAAATTGGTGGAAATATCAACTATTCCATAAACGTTTACTTTAAGTTTGAATAATCATCACCATGGTAAAATCCTAATAGTTTGGATAATAGTCTATCATAGACCATCTATGGTCATTTACAAATAACTCGCTACTCTTGATACACAAAAAAGTAATTCATCATGGAACATGTAAGCTGTCAATATACTCCCCAGAGACTTTGAAAAAAGTATTGCTTAAAAAGAATGAGAAAGGGTAGACTGTTTGAGAAAACAAGTGCACAATAGGATCTTGAATTTGGATCCTTTGGCTGTGCTATAGCTTTGCCCACATTTAATGAAAAAAGGCTTTGGTTTTGATGAATGATTGTTAGATATAACGAAAAAATACTTTCAAATCAAAATCGAAATATTTTTTATTGATTTTTTTGTTTTAAGTTATTAATGTTTTTCATTTTATAAATTATTTTGTACTAGTCAATATATTAATCTATAAAATTGTGTATTTGAGTTATAAATGGCTTTAAGATAAGACATTAAAACTCAATTTTCACTTTAATTTGACTCAATTCATAAAACTTAGTGAAAGGATAATTTGTAGACTTGTTCAGAGTCGCTGAGGGCATATCAAAGGGCACTCCTTGGGGCACATTCTCTCTTTATGGAGTGGAGTGTAAGACTATAAGCGGGTGACAATTGACTGATCAAACGGACGATATTAGGTTTGGTTCGCAAATATATTCTTACGAAAAGCAATTCGATTCTCATTATTCCCGCAGAGAATTCATAATCTCTGAAGACTTACGATTGGAGCCACTCTTTTGATGATCGCAGCAAAAACTCTCATTAAATGAATGGTTTGGTCAGTCCTCTCATATTTTTATGAATGACACTTAATTTTAATTAATTCTCAGATAAGAATCCACTGAAGCTTAAAATTTTTAAGTGTTTGCCACAAATATTCAAGGGTTACTTATTGAGCCATGTGATCTAAGTTGATCTTAGACCTTTATATAAGCGACAAGCTTAAAACTCCAATTTCACACTAATCGAAGAGAATTTTACTGTTTATGCTTGATGCTTAGCATAAATTTGTTGTGGAATGTATTATAATGATGATGATATTCAGGGATAATAAATAGTTTTGATTGCAGTGATTAATATAAAAATGAATTGAAATTCTTTCTGTGACTCAATTCATTACAATAGGACTCAATATATTGAATGTCATTAAAAATTTTATTTTAGAGGACATTAAACTAAAATTTTGTTTCATTTTTCATGAATTTAAGCTCCAATTGTTTTAAAGCACATTTAAAATTCCTCGAAAATAAACAAATTCATCGATCAATCATCAGTGATGGTGTAAACAGGGATGAGAACAGCATTTTCTACTTATCTTCCATAGTTGAGCTACAAAAACGACAAGTTTAGGGGAGCCCAAAGCTTTTCAATGATAGAATCCCTGAGAACCACTCCCGACCTTAAAATATCTGTGAATTAGAAAAAACGCTGTTTTTCAAGAGGAAAATATACTGGTTACAAAACACCTTGAACTTACCAAAATTCAACGTTACTTAAATAGATAGAAGTTCTCTGCGCTCTCCTATATTCAAATCTCATGAACAGGCCTTATGTTTCTTCTCTTGGATATATTGGGCACCACTGATAAAGAAAGATCATTAAAACCTCTATGAATCTGAAAGCATTTGGGAGAACATATTGTGCATAAATTTTATAATTTTAGTTGGGATTTGAGAGATTTTAATAGATCAAATTTATATATCATTCTTATACTATTCCCACTAGAATAGAGTAAGTGCATAGATGCTTTTCAATTTAATTCCTTCTCAAAATGGTTTGACGAAAGACTTTTAGCGTCCTTTTGAGAATCGATTACATTATATCCTTTCTCTAAACATTTTATTTATTAATAACTTTTGTTTATTGATTAGAAGTTGAGTTCAAATAATGTTTTCCATTGAAACCATCGGATCCGCTATAAATCAATTAATTAATTGATTGACAAAACAATTACCGCAATCGGCCAAAAAAATCGATAGGATGTGACTAAAAGTGAAGGAGTGATAACACAAACATTATTTGATGCCATTCTAACGACTGTCACTATCAAGTGATTGATTTGATTATTTTGCGACAATAATTTTAGAAAGTGACATAATCTATTTAACATGGATCAAATTTAGCCCTACTATCACATCTTTTATCCTTAATATATGTATTTTTAAGTGTTTAAGAGTTTACACGAAGGCTAACAAACAGAGGAAATCATTACTCAATTGTGTGTCTACACCACAATCTTATTCGTTAAAGTGATAAGAATCTCATCGAACAAAAAAACCAGGACATCAAACCAGGAGGTGTTCAATACCTGGACATCAAACCTTCAGATCATCAAAGCCTTATTCCTGAACGAGTTCTTAGAGTACATTAATGTTTGTATTATAATGTCATGAATTAGAATATAAATGAATTGCATTTTGTTTAATGAATTTATGTTAAAATTACGACAAATATTTGCAATTCGTTTCTGTTTTAAATATAAACAAAAAATTAAGTGTTGAGTGTCTTTACCAAATGATCCTATTTTAACATGCCTAATTGAATCGTTAATATTCTCTATTACAGTAGTAAACAAGCTAGTCTATAAGAACTCTGTGTGTTTGTTTGAATTGCAAAACAATAATCTTTCTATTTTTACTTTGAATCGATAATTAGTATGAGAAAATCCTAGACAATTTATGATGGAATAATTGAACACAGGAGATTTATTTCCTAAATGTTATTAGATATGGTAGGACCAAGTGGTTAGTAATGGGGAAGTCGTGTTAAGTGAATTTGAGGAAATTAATTGTGATAATTGAGATGATTGTTGACTCGATTAACAATATTTTACTGTTTATAGTATATCTTCGAAACGATGCAAAACTGGCAGAACATTGTTCTCCGATAGCTCTGGAAAAGCCGACTCTTTTCATTCAATCAATAGAGTATACCCTGAGCTGAATCGACTCAACTCTATTCGATGTAACTCCACTGACAACATCTCGATTCACAGTTATTTTCAGCACAACTCAAGAGAACATAAAAGTTTGTATTATCGATAAAAACTGTCTCCGTTTATGCCATATGTATGTAATATTAGTCCCAATATATTAACTCTTTGTAATCCGAATCATTGATAAATAAGTTTCACTCATTTTATTGAATTGTTAAACATATAAATATTGAAATCCTTTCTTAGCCTCAAAGCATTCTAATAACTCATTTTGGTTGATGTAATTCGTCGTCTTTGAAACCAAAGCCACAATTTATAACTATTTGGGGTAAAAGTCAACTCTATTATTAATAAGACTATTGTCGGCATAAATCCTCAAAACGTGAGTCAATTATTCCTTAAAACTCATATCTCGAATGCATTTCACATATTATTTCTTAAATAAATGAATTTTTAGATCAAAAAAAGCAGAAAATGTGATAAAATTTGACTTTTGATAGCAATGTGTGACATAAGATCTCAAATATTATCGCATAACATATTATTGAGATTTAATTTTATTTGAAATCAAGTCAAGAGTTGTGTGTATTTGACTTTATTTGAGACAATGTGTGAGTAAATAGTGTTATGGTGTATGCAATGCATGGATCAAATGGTGGAAAAATAGATGCTTTATAGGAGAGAAGAGGAACTTATTTGTCATTTTCAACTCACAAAAGTAAATCTTCTCTCTATATCACTGAAAACTAACCAATTCTTTGCTGTTATTCCATATATTCTTTGTATTGGTTTTAGTTTTCAGTTTTTATTCTCTCGACTGAAATGATGACCGAAATCTCAAATAACCACTTCTCGACATTTGTGCCCAAATCTCAGCGGAAATAATTAAAATCGACTTCAAATATATTCGAGAGCTTTGGGCACTACTTTGCAGGCAATCTCTCCATATATCTTAATAAGCGAAGTAAGAGCACAATCCCAACAATTAATCTTCAAATTAAAAAGTTTGAAACTTAATCTTTTAATTTATCATAATTTCTCTCATATTAGAAACTTAACCATTTATTTCAACCATTTTTCAGTTCTAACGTAATTAATAGCATATATTTCCAATTAATTATTAAATAAGATTACATTATATGACAAAATACTGCTGCTATAGGTATAAGCATAAAACTAACAAGTTAATCTGATTATTCCATTGATAAATGAAAACTCAACCAGAGACATATATTTTGTCAAGGGTCGTCAAAGGAGGGAAGGGCACATTATATGAGCAAACCATAAGATTTTGTCAAAGAAATGAATGGTCCTGGGTTGTCAGGCCCGTTACCATTTCTCTCCTAATTCACACAATTTTTTTTAATTTAGTTAATTTAAATTCATTTAAATAAATAGAATGACTAAAAGTGATCTTCTATGAGCTTTTAAGAAAGAATAGTGTCCTTTTAACCATAATTTTGAAAAATCTACCAATTTACCCCCTCCCCTTACCACTGAAGTTGATGACATACTCTGATTTTGGCTTATTTTTGGTCAAAATACCAGAAAATAATACATTTATTTGGAAATATGTATCTTAAAAGATATAAACTTGTATGATGTTAATTGTGCAAGTTACAATTGAGGATAATTCCGTTATTAAGTATAGTTTTTCTGTTGTGATAAAAATCTTAAAAACTTAGTTTTAAACAAATTTGTTGAAAGAGTTTACTATAAGAAGTGGTATTTTGGATCAGATTTCCAATTTATTTATCTCTTCTTTTTTATCACATTTTTTCTCATTTCAAAGACAATTCTGAAATACAATTCGCTTAGATTTGAGCTCATTTCTAGACTTTCTGTAGAATTATATGGGATTTCGTCAGGTTTTAAGCCTTGGGCTCAGAGCAGAGGAAAAGGTTTTCGTATTCATTCGACAGTCGATATCATTTCGTAGGGAATCTCTTATAATAACCTATAACTCAATAATGAACTGAATTTTTAGCACAATATAAGTTATATAACCCATGAAATCTCATCTGTGTGAAGAATTTGCAAGGTAGTCCCATAATGTTTTCTTGTCTTCTTTCATATTCTCAGAGGCATTCTTCTCCTAACACATCAATATAAGAGAAAACCTAATTGAATGAAAGTTTCAATTGTAAATCAGTTTCTCAAATGCAGAAAACAATTGAGAAGATGTAGTGCTACACAAGTATTGTTGAAAACAATTTACATAAAGAATACTATTTTATACCTCTTTACTCCTTATTCATCCTAACCTTAACCATATCTCAACTGTTTTCCCATAAATGCATTGAATCTAAAACTAATTTTCAAACCTTACACTGAAATTGTTTTTAAGTAATAATTTCATTTGAGATGAGTTAAGACTTAACTCTGGGCTTAATTTAGAAGTTCTATAAATTATAAATTACTTTAAGATATTTATAAAAGTGTCACGATCAATTCATAATTATATCATAAGATCCATTTGAAAATGAGCGGTACTCATTTCGATACAAATTACATGTTTAATAAATAAATGCCTTTATAAATTAACTTGGTGCATCAAACTATAAGTTGTAAACACCTGCAATGCGATCTATTATGAATATGAGAATAGGGTGAAAGACTATTTTGCTCAGGGCATTAGCCATTTGAAGGCTCAACTAAACTTTATCACATTTTAATGGTCTATCCTGCAAACCTGATTGTGGTCAATTTCTGCAATCAAATCCCTAAACTGAGTCTAAGAGCTCTAATAGAAGGTCCGGTTCTTCTTCATAGACCCTTCGGTTATAAAGATTGCCCTTAATTTGAAGAATTTCATAATAAAGACCACTGAAGACAACACGAACTGTAATTTGTTGTTAGATTTTTTTCTCAGTTTATTGCTTTGAGGCAATGATTTCATCCACTTATTCCTATGTGTTCTCAAGTTATTTACAAAACAACGCATTGCAGGCATTTTAAACGCAATCCATTGGTTTCAGAATATCAATGACTAGATTTGGAGTTTGGGGGCTAAACGGAGACTAAACGGAGGCGATTCTCTTTTTTGATAATAAATTACGTATAATAAATATATACTGAATATTCTGAATTAACCTTATCAAAATAGTTTCATATACTTTAGTTCAGAATTTTTAATTTTGTAGCTCTCCTATATCAATATAATCTTGGGCACCTAAGAATTTATCTATGTTTTTTTTATTCATTGGAATTAAACTATACTTACCTTTGCTATTATTATATAATAGTGTGTTAATTACGTGAATCATTAATTTGGAAAGAGTGTAGTCAATACAACCTTTCGTGTATCCAAACCTTTATATCTCAAACTACCCTAAATTGAAAACAATTAGTGCGAGTCTCCACCAATCAATGCAATCATTAAAATATAACTCAAACACTCTTTATAAATGAAACACTATTATCACTCCCAACCCTGTTCAATTTAGGGAATATTCTCTCTATTAAGTACTTGAATCACACTTCACAATCGTATAAAATTTTTATGTCACTCCCACTTCCCCCCACTCCCCATCGGGCATTTCCTTAACGTAAAACTCTTTTTGGCCCATTATTAAATTTTAATTTGAAAGCACCGTTTGAGCATTTCCCAAAAATATGTCCACAATTAAGCTATTAAACTTAATTCCATGGATCGAGAATGGAGGGTATTTTGGATCAAAATCGAGAGGGGGGTAAAAAATTCATCGGGGTTGTGTTGATATTTTTACGAAATTTGCCATGCTGTATTTTTTTACTAAAATTTGCCACATTTTGGTTATTTTGTGCTTAATTTTCCTAAATGTTGCAAATTTGTGTATATTTTGGGCAGAAATTACCTCAAAAATTTGATCAACTAATGGAATAAACCTGTAATGTTAAATTCTGATTTCAACATTTTCGCTAACATGGGATATTTGGTCTGACCCCCTTATTGCATCTTACTTAATATGATATTAATTGTTAAGTATAATTCTGAGTTGCTAATAGTTAGATAAATAGATAAACAAGCATATTTTTAAAAACTTGATTTAATTTAGTTTAAATTGTTGTGAATTGGTGTTAAAGAGTATAAATCACTCTAAAAAGCCACTAGGTTGGGGTACATTTTCAAAGTGAGGGAAATTTATACTAAATGTACCTAATTAAAACCAAGACATGTCAGAAACGATCGGTTGTTAATAATTTATGTCTAATTTATGCCATAATTATACATCAATTAATCAATTTTGGAACCGAAGTCATTTTAGTATTGTAAGTGTACATGTAACTTTTAATTAAATTACAGCTCAATTTTATTTAAATCCAGGAAATAGTCAAAATAGCCAAATTGAGTTTAAATTAATTGATTTAGTTCTTTGCATAAATCATTAAGTTATGGAACCATCTTGTTCATTTGTCCTGAATTGCATGACTCGAGATTTCTATATGAAATGATCTTTATTAGGATAGTATTTGTGAAAACCCCGAAATTAAAAAAAATATGAAGATTAAGGAAAACATATAAGGTGACATTTATTTATTTTGAGAAACAGGGAATTTTGATTTGGATCATCCGAAAAAGTTGTCCCATTTTTCTGAGCATCCTTTGTTATTTGCAATCCTGAATTAAATTAACTAAATTTAACATAATTTAACCAAAAAACAGTTATTTTATGTAAGTTAAGTGTATATACTTCACCACTATTTTGAAAGTGGCGGAAAAAACCCCACCCAGTCCAATTAACTCTCTGATTTTTAACACAAAATGTGGTTCATTTTTACTCTCAACCTATTAATGTTTGAGTTTAATGTCTAATAATTAACTTAACTTTAAATAACTCCTGTCAGTGACAAAATGCTGGGATATTGGATTGGCGGCCATTTTATCCCTCCCCTAAATCCCCCCTGACATTTTTGGGAAAAATCCGCCATTTTTCCTGGTCTATCCCCCTGAAGTTTGAGTTGGATGACTAACCCTGCCCAAAGTGGACCAGAATAATCTCACTCCTCAGGGTCTAAGTTTTCTAAAAATATATGTCACACCTCCATATGAGCTGTTGGCCCAACTGAGCAACCTAAATGGTTTTTTACATATCTAATTATTATCGCCATTATAAATTTAAACTAATTTTAGCCGGATTTAAGCGAAAAACGGCTATTTTATGTGTATTTAGAGACAAAATGGCGCCCTTTTTTGGTCGCCTTTTTAGATTGCCCCCCTATGCTCTCCCCTGGATTTTGAGAAAGTTTTCCCCAGGCTGGACCCACCCTTCTATGGACCTTCCGCATCCCTGATTACAACTAAAGGAGTTATCGTTGGAATATAGTCTTCTTTGAATGTTTGTTAATTTAACACACTTTTGATCTGAGTTATAGTTGATGGTCAACTAACCAGATGTTAAAGGTGAAGTAAATTTTGTTGCAAAAGTAACCTAGATTACTTATTTGCGTAAAAAATTAATGAGAATCCGAGAAAAATTCAAATTTTTGAATAAGAATTTGATTACTTCGAGACTTAATTGAATGACATAAAGATTAAACAAATATGTGGTATTCCATTGCATTCAACTACCTTTTGAACATTACATGGATGCGATACATTTGCCATTGATTGACAAGAATTCTATTGCCTTTTAATTGAATTTCTGCCTTAATATCTATGAATCAATTTATCTCAACTCAATTTACAACTAAGAGCTATGAGACTAAACTTTTAATCAAATTGAAAACATTTGACAACATATTTATTTTGTCACTTATTTACTGCAATTTTGGTATTATTGGTCCAATGGTTTGCGAATGCGTACAACAAGTAGAATATGCATGATTATTCTTGTATAATGAATCTCAAACTTAGAATATGTGTACAGTTCTTATAGATTGAGATGTATCTGAACCATTTTTATTATTTCTTGCCAAATTTAATTTACACTATATGTGAATATATCTAAAGTTATGTGTTTTCAACTCAACAATTTCTCAAAATTTTCAGGTAATTAAATCTCCCTTAATATGATAATATATGAGAGTATTTTAAATGATTCGGATGATCATTATTATTATATAGAGTAACTTATTTTGAATATTTTTAACTGCTTTTCCTCATAAAAGAGATATATATATAATAATAATATTTACTTTCTTACACATCACTAGTATATCAAATATAATTATTATTTATACTAGTGAAGGTGATGACCAGGGCTCAGTGATAAACCAATAATTCCAATGGTTTTGCTTTTTGACTAATGGGAAAAGAGTATCATTAATAAAGTGATGTTCCAAAGGTTGTAAGGAATCTTATTTTTAGGCCATTTCCTACAAGACCTCTAATTACACTCAACCGACTAGTTTTTGTAATAACAAGATTATTAAAACCATAAATTGGAAAAACTCCTCTATTTTTATGAGGATTGCAACGATAGCCAACATCCTTGGAAAGAGAGAATAAGAGGTATTGAGTCCATTGGTTGCGTCCATTGGTAGAGACCTTTAATAAAGAATTATTAGATAATGATTGTTCCAAATGAGTCCAAATCAGTCTAAATGAGTCCGAATATCATTCATATAAAGACGAAGGCATTCATAAAAAAGGCTGATATAAGCTCTGATGACAATATATTAGTGTAGTTAATAAATTAACAAGAGCGATTGCTGTGTTGGCATTTTTGCATAGGACTCTTACTGTAAGCCAGCGATCAATACTCAAGACTGACTCTTCGCCAAAATTGAAGATTAAGCTCTAAATGACTTAAATCTGTTTCTAATTATTTTTATGGGATTTTATGCATAATTCGAGTTTACTTTAATATTTGATTCAAAAACAGAAAATTAATTATTTTTATTAAGAATGATATTATGATAATTGCTATTAATAATGATATTCTTGCAAAAAATCTTAATTATGTTAACAAACACTTGGAATGAATCGATTGCTTTATAAATGTCACAAAAGAACTCTCTATTCGTTAAATACTTGTTATGAGATTATAATGTAAGAGACGAACAATAAAACAATGATTCGTCAACTTTTGTGCTGACATTCAGAGTGTTAATTGAATTTAGAGTACACTCCAAAACGTCTCATTTTTCCTTTACTCAAATTAATCAGTTCTCCATTTTCTTCCAATCATTAGACTCTTATCAAAGTATATATACATTTGAGGATCAAATTAAGTCACGTAAGGAATAACTGGAGATAACAATATAAATGAAGATATGATAACAGTGCAAAAAACTATCCGTTGATGAGACAAGTTTTAGTTTTTGGGTTCATTTTTACCTCGTTACTAATCTAAAATTTTCAATAATCTTCATTTGGACTTTATACTATTTAAGCATCAAAAGAAACCCTTCGAAAGCAGTAAAATCTCTCTCCCCCTCTCTCTCCCTGTCTCTCTCCTTCTTTCTTTCTCCCTCCCCTCCCTCCCTCTTACTGCCTCTCTCTCCCTTCCTCTCCCTCTCCCCCCTCTCTCTCTCTCTCTCTGTCTCTCTCCCTCCCTCCCTCTCACTGTCTTTCTCTCCCTCCCTGTGAGGGACACCTCCGTGACTGTCATTGTTGATTAAACAGAAACAAAATAAAAACATAAAAGTCTTTCTTCACTTTACGTTTCGTAATATATCTTGTAATTCGTTAAAATCTTTTATAAATAATATATAAAAAATATATAATAATAATAATAATAATGTAAAGAAGAAGTTATTTGGAACTCACTTTCAAATACATTATTTAAAAGCCACTGAAATGTGTTTCGAGTATTAATACATTCTTAATATAAATGACAGCGAATTACATGATTCTGTCAACTCATCTCATAATAACAGTTAAATTAAAGTCAAACTTTTCTTCACTGTAAACAAGGTATTATCTTTTATATATTAAGTATTGTGAACCAGCTAAATCACTATATAATGTATAAATACTCTATAAATGTGGTTAAACAGTTATTATGACATTTTTATCTCTTGGTCTTTTAAAACAGAGAAAGAAAATGATTATAAAGAATAGGTTATTTACTCCGTCGCTTTGTTATGGTTATGAAAATGATGATGAACTGACCAGGGGTCCATTGCCACATCTGTAGTCGATAGGTTAGAGGCTATAAACATTAGGCCTCAACTCCTCTTTCCATTAAAATATATCTCAAACTCTATGGGAAGGCGTATATCAAATCGTGAAAACAATAGGGACGGACAAACTGCCCAAAAATCTATAGAAATCAAATCATAATAGATCATTTTTCTTCTGAAAAATCATATTTTTGCTTTAATTCATTTCTTGGCCAAAATCATCAAAAATTGCTTAATGACAACAAATTTTATGAATTAGGAATCATTGAGTTAAACCTAAATGAGTGACACATTCCCAGAATGATGTGTACATCAAATAGTTTACTCTTGAATTTGAAGTGAGGGATGAGAAGTGTTAATAAGCTGTAGAAGACCAGAAATTTGAATGAATAAGATATCATTTTGAGCTTGATAACATTTATTTAATTAAAGACATTGATTAAAATTAACATGATCACATTTTGTGTGCACACATATAGACAGACTGACAGAGTTTACGTAAAGTGAAGGACTA
>JAQIWF010001450.1:0-11964 GCA_034694965.1 Ceratozetes gracilis | reverse complement strand
CAGTTTCTAATTATCTGAGCGTTGAATACAATGCTTGGGATGTCTTCACAATCAATAATAGCTTTCTATTCAAGTATATCAATACAATTATCACTTTTACAATTATGATCATTCAATTTGTACGCTAATTAATAAACAATATCATTTAAAACTTAAAATCATTTTGTAAAATTATTTTACATATTTAATAAATATTATTTATTCTAAGCTAACTCTACGAGAATAACTCGGGGCACCTGTTGGCACATAGTCTTCAATAAGTTATGTATGTATTCACAATCGATGAAAGTTTTCTTTTAAGATATTTTAATACAATCATTACTTTTACTGTTATTATGTCCATTCAATTTGTACGGTCTATTATATTACTTAAAATCATTTTGTAAATTTACATATTATAAGGTTGAATCATATACTAGAATATCATGTTAAGATTAAAGAGTTACTCTGGTCATTACATGCCTTGGATAGCTCATTACCTCACATCTGTTGCTAATTTATGTTGCCTATTATAGTTTGTTATGGCACTTATTTGATTAAGAAAAATACTTTTTTATTAATACTAATATATAACATTAAAAAATCTTTCTTATTTGATATTCCCTGTTCTAAATACAGTTAGACCTCCAGATAAAAGCCTACTCAATAAGAGAGACTCTCATTAAGAGACAGATTTTGTCTGCACGGACTGCTCCTATGGGGATATAATGTTAAAATACCTTTTAATAAGAGACACCTGTTAAGAGAATCCTCTCATTAAGAGACACTTTCTCTGCACCATATGGTTCATTTCTATGCATTTTTGCCTCTCAATAAGAGAATTATTCTTTTAAATTGTAAAATGATATCGAATTGTGTAGGTTTTTGGAAAAATAATTCTCAATTATATAATTGTCATTAAATCATGTAAATAATTACTTAGTTAATCAATAATTTCATTAGATAATTAATTTATAATAGATGTAATTGCTATTTTCCTAAATTTTACCCACATTTGTGTGTCTCTCAATAAAAGAACCTCTCATTAAGAGACAAATTTGCCTTGCACCAGTGATTCTCTTATCTAGAGGTCTAACTGTATATCAAAAATGACGAAACAATTTAAAGTCAATTATTTAAAAATGTGAACTCATCTGAACAATATTCTGTCATTTTGTTGATTTTTGAAGTCCTTAGTAAAGTTTAAGGGCTATATTTAAGATGTGTGAACTAGATATAAATTATTAATTTTATTGCATCTATTTGAAGTACATATTGGGCAAGGTAGTTCGCCGTCCCTCCTTATGTGATCATAATTTGGTAGAAGAGCTCAAATCAATCGCAGCTCAAGAAATGAGTGAATTTGCGACAGTGAGCGGCGCCACTATGTGTGCCCTCGACTTCTATGAAGCACAGGCCCGACTCGACGGAGCTTTTTGTGATATAACTCCCGAACAAAAAATGGATTTCTTAAAACGTTTGAAAGACGAGGGGGTCGTTAACATCGAGATGGAGGCCATTACTTTTGCCTCTATGTGTCACTACGCCGGCATCAGTGGGGCTATCATTTGTGTAACTCTTCTCAATCGTCTCAATGGAGACCAGGTTTCTTCGAGCAAAGAATTGCAAGATCAATTGCAGGCTCGCCCACAGATATTAGCTGCAAAGTTTATTAAGAAGCGTTTGGCCCAATATAAGCAAGATCAAAAGTAATTTATTGAAAACTAAACAAATTATTAGTCAATTATAAAAATGTTAATCAAATTTAAGTAAGAAATGCTTTTTACGTCTTTTAAATAAACAATTGTCAAAAGAAAACTCAATTTGAGAGCAGATGTGAAACAAACACATGTCTTAAGCAAGTCTTCTATCATTTGCAGAATCGATGGTTACAATCGTTTTACGTAATAATTAGTGATTGCATTAACTGAGAACAGATGCAAAGAGTATTACCATTCGTTCAAACAATTGCCATAAATTGTCTCATTTTAGTCAATTAATCTTCAATTCAATTATTTTCAAACCACTTGAGTGAAACATTTTCCTAAAATACAATCACTGACTGTCAATGAGTGTCTCTTTCTATTAGTTTCCTTTACTTGAGTTAATAATTTGCTTGGTAATTGTGATACCCAAGATTACCCAAGGTAACCATTAAGAATCAATTCAATGTTAATAGATGATGATTAAAAGTTTAGTAATCATCAAAATCTTTACTTTAAACTTATCTTAAGTGGAAAATCCTACTGACACTGTTGTTTGAGCAAGATTATGCAATTTATATAAAATTGAAGATAATGTTATTGATGTGATATTTCTCAAAAGAGGTCCTCCTTTTGAGGTACTGAAGTGTAACTTCTTTGCGGTAATGACTAACTCTTTAGACAACTGTTAGAGGATTACCGCATATCATAACTATTTAGCTATTTATTAGTGATGAGAGACGGGTCGAGCAATAATAAGCGGGCTGTGCTCAGCGCCACTAATTGCATGAAACTATGACAACTGCCGCTTAGGTTTGCAGAGCCGAAGACCACACAAGTGGTGAGTCAACTGACAACACTTTATACGCCTCCAAATGATGGTCTCGTTTAATATGAGTTGAGACAAACGCCACTCAACCGAAATGAGGACCAATACAACAGCATTACTAATATTACTCCACATATAATACACTATTTATTACTGTTATTATCGATCAAATATTCTATCATTTTATTCAATTAATAACGCATTGGATTTCATCAAAGATTTTCTTATTTTATTATAGATTTTAACTTTGATTTTAAGCAGAGTTGGCCAAAGGAGGGGCTAAAGGGAGGGCTTCAGATCAAAACTCTATTGACAAAAATTGTGAAATTACTGCCCAAGTATTAGCGGCAAAGTCTTTAGTTATTATGTCTATCAGAGTTAGACCAGATTTTGTCCAAGTTTTCACCGATAAATAGACACTTGGATTTTGTTCAAATCTTTGCAAAATTCCCCGGACATTTGTTATAGCTTGGCGAGCCTTGCTTCAGATTAAACATAAAATTATCAGATTTTAAAATCTTTTTTAACCAGGAATTTAATAGAATAGGAATTTAAATTATTCGGTTCATTCAATTAATGGCTACACATTAAAAATACTATATTTCAATAAAGATTACTCGTGGTAATGGAAAACACGTAAATTCTGTTAACTCATTTTGAGCAGATGTCGTAATTGGAGTATTGGTGGATACCCTCTCATTTTTTAGATTTGGAATACAGTATTAATAATCAAAATTTCCCTGATTGTCAAAAACAATGAAAAATTAGACACCTAGATTTTTTCCCGAAAATCCGCTTTTTTGCAAAATTAGTTTATTTATTGCATCAAAAATTAAATTCAAAGTGAATTTAATCTAATTTTTGGACTCCATTTAACCACTAATACTTCTAAGGTATAACCCAAGACTTGGATCCCAAGTTGGTCATTATACTCTCCACCAGTTTAGTCAAACATCTTGGAGCTATGATGAATGCCAAGGTAATTAGTAAAAAGAATTATTCTAAACTAAAACATGTCCAAGATTCTGCAACCGACCAATGAAGGAGTGACTTAGCCTCGAATATATCTATTTTTGACCGAGTTCAAAGAGGATATCAAGTAGTCACATCTTGGTAACAATTGCTTTGTAGCAATCAGTCATAGAAAAGAATGAGATCAAATAATTGACATTGATAAGTTTTTCAAAGTTTTCTATAATTGTTAAGTAGATAACTGTTTAATTTGAGGCGAAAAATCTAATGCGCTTTAATGGGTCATCAAAAGGTCAACAAATTGTGAGATCAAAGAAGACCACCCAAGAGGACAGTCCTAACATCCACTCAAACATTTGTAATAATTCGAGTTAAAAACGCATTGAATTATCTGACAGAGAGATCGTCATCTCGTTTCCACTCAGACAACAAATATACTTAAAGCCGACATTCAGTGATTGACATTCCGGTGGCCGTCAATTGTATTAACTTTAAGTCTAATTAACAGAATTCTGTCGTTAGTCTATATAATGAGCAAAATGTACCCTCGCCAATTAATTGCAATTTGATTTTTCATCAATACATTCAATTACTACTTAAGTTTGAAAGGTTTTTGAGAGTCCATTTAATAGAACCACATTAGAGGATCACCTTGCTTAGCCTTCAACTTATTTTAGGTATTTTTTAGCTCAAACTTACTTTAATGTCAAAACATAGTTGGAGTAAACGTTGATAGATAAAGATTTTGGTATTGATCCAAGCAGGATATTATTAATGGAAATAATTAAGGTAATAATCTAGTGAACTAATAACTTATTAATGACTCAAATGACAAATAAATTGTTTATATTTCCAAAGAATTTGTTGTTTCCTCAAAATTAAAATTTTTTCCTTCAAACAAATTATTTTAATTATTTTGATCGCAATTAGAGTTTTTAAGACTATAAAAGTGAAGGGACTCTGAAATGCAATTAACAATGTTTTCTGACATCAATGAATTCGAGGAAAAATTACTTCACATCGTTAAGTTTGGGAAATATACCTTTCCATTAACAAGCAAAAATTATATAAAAATACGTTATTTTATTAATTTTATTTATTTAAAATTATAGAGTTAAGTAATTTTTGAGTAAATAAGTACTTAGGTGGAAACTGCCAAGTATGTTTTACATCTAAGTTATTGTTAATGAAATCAATTTTATTTTAGACATTACAAATAGAAGGGTTATCCGTAGCCGGTGGTCCTTTGAGGACGTCCGTATTGCTGGAATACCCACCTCAGGGAAGGTCCGAGATTAGTCAAGACCCCCAAAGGTTTAAAAAAAAACCTTAACCTTACGTCAGGGTCTTTAAGAAATTTAGAATCCTACTTTATTGCTATCAAGTTAAAAACTAATTGCCACAGATTTAATACCAAATGTTTTAAATGAATTTTAACTTTATTAAATAAGACAAGGCTAGAAGATTTAATTTAAACTAGAACCTTTATTGTTAACATTTATGGAAAGATATTTTGGCTTTCTGGCTAATGTTTGGCTCAAATTGTGCCTACAATATCTCTAAGATAAAATAAAGCTAAATTTGATTGATTGGAATGTATCCCAATATTCATTTTAAAATAATTATTTAAATATTGGGATACTAGAAGTTGAATCAAATTATTGTAAAGGTTATTCAAATTTGCATATCTTAACCATCACATTTATTAACAAGTTGTAGCCTTCATTAAGTAGCTAATGCTAACTGTTTAAGATTTATTTGTGCTTGAATAATGAAATACATGCAAAAAAGGATGAGAATCTTAGAGTGTATTTCAAAGTTAATGAAAATCTCAATTTTAATTACAAGTGTTTGCATTTAATAATCTTTGATTTAATTGGTTGGAAAGGGATTCATATCTTTTTACGTATGGGAGGAATGCATCTAAAATTTCTCAATATTTACTACAAACTGGTTGTGATGTAAGTATCGATTGCACTGTCGAGTGGTGTCGACCCACCGCGAAGTCAGTCAAACCAAGTGTGAAACAATAAAAAAGTCTTGGAATCTGTAAACAATTGTTGATTTGGTTGTTATAAAAAAGATTTCTCACGAAATTGACTTTTTTTCAAATGAAATTAAATGACTAAAAGAGGAAAAGACTGAGTGATGTCTCATACGAGTGATAGTCAACCATTGAATACAAGAGGAGAGCAATCGGTGCTTATAAACAGATTGATGGGAAGCCTATGAGAGGCGGTAATTTAGTTTTGGCATAAGTATCACATATGAAGCCATGCGTTTCCCAACACTTATACGTTCGAAGATGTAGAGGACGGCTCGTCATAAGACAAGTCATCGCATTGAGAGGACAACCTTTGAGGCATCCATACATGAATAGGTTGAACGCATCACTGCTCATAAGAGCAAAGGAATAAAAGAAATGAAAAAATAATGCCCTAGCATATCTATTCACTACACTATGAGGGCTTTGTCTGATCCAAAAGGCGTTCATTTGGTTTATTCCACGACTAATAAGATTTGAAGCATTTTATTATAAATGGAGTCTCAAAGAGAGTCTCAAATATTTATTAGATTTCGAATAACAACAGTTTGATTGACATCACAACCAAATTCTGGTCTTTCATTTCCCTCTATTATTATTTGTCTATTCCTTGAGTGCAAACACTGTTCCCAAGTGTTTCCCATTCTATCAATACATCGATTGCACGAATGGCCGACAATTTTCTATCATTATATCATGAATTCAATATATTCTCAAATAACACGAATACCCTATAAAACAATTTTCACTTCGATTATTTAATTGAATTTTTGTTTCATAATAAACACCTTTTGCAGCAGTTACCAAGGTGAGTGTCTCACTTACATTAGGCAGACAAAAGATACGAATCCTTGGGAATCTATAAGGGGGAGGGCAGAGGAATAAATGGCTTCAATTAATTCAAGGGAGTATTTTGCCAATTTTCAAATATTTTGGCTACTCTTAAATCAGTCTTATCCCTAGTTGTAAGTTGCATCAAGTACTATTGTACAAATTTTAAATCTATAAACAATTGTAGTAAAAGTTTAATTGATTGTTATTTTAATGATTTGATATATTTTTGCGAATGTATTGGTCTTCTGTTGGATAATTGATTGGAAGTTATTTTTGCTAATCATGTCATTTACATACATATGATAATTATCGTTGAATGCGATTTGAGGCCAAGAATAGGGTATTTAAAAGCTATTTATAAGAATAGTTAAATGGCATTGGAGTGGAGTTGAGGCAGAAATATGTGAAATTTGATCACTTAGTTAGTGATGATTCTGTTTTGGGAGTGCAAAACAAACTGTTCGTCTCTACAGTTAATGAGCTCTTAATGAGTTGGTCGCGGAAATGCAGTGACAGCTCTGAAAGTATCAGTTTTGCCTTTATTTCAAGTGATTCGCTGCTCTCTAGACTCGAATTCTTGTTTGTCAGTTGAGTACATAAATTGTTGAGAAATTCAAAGCTATATAGTTATCAATATTTTCGTCAAACAATTCAATGGGAAGACTAACAAAATAAGCGTTTATTTTGTTTTTATGGATGACATGAAATAATCAAATATCGATCGAAGAGTTGTTTTGAAATCAATTAATTTAATTGACATAATCTGTGTTTTACATTAGTTTTGCAACATTTGCAGAATTAATGAACATTTTTATACTTTAATATTTGTATTTTACAGGTTTTCACTTAAGTATAGTAAAGAAAAGGAACAAAAATGAGAATCTTTTGGTTTGAGTATTGATTCAAATGAGTTATCGACAAAAGCCATACTTAACTGACATAATAAGTCATAAATAATAATATCCGACCATTACTTCCAACAGTATTTCGATATTTTTGATATCAATAAATAGTGTGAATGTATTTAATGTAAAGAATGTCTGTTTGCTATCCAATCAAAAGAAATGATTTCTTTAAGACATTAAACTATCATTTGCTTGACTTTCAAACATTAATTACTAAATAAAATTTGTTTAATGCTTTCCGACAACAATATAAAGAAAACTAATTGCAATGCTCTCAATGTTATGCAGAATTACAGGTTATCTTGTTAATTTGTTTAGCATTTGTTAATTACATTAATCAAAAACACAGCTTTTCATGAATTGATATTTTAAACGATATTATAAATAATAAATATTTTAGAATTCATGAACCAATAAAAATAGTCAATTAAATGAGTTGACACCTTTTAAATCATTAAACTTGTCATTATCAAACTGTTTACTGAGATATTTTAACTTGTTACTATTATTATTATCCTATTACTATAATAATTATGGATACAGAGATGTGCAAAGACTCCTCTAACTGCTAAAAGTGCAATAAATTCCCTAAATTTTATGAATTACTCAATTTTGGCCAAAATATTAGACAAAACTATAATAATTTGATAGATAAGTTATGAATAAAGCAGTGATTATTGTAGGAGACCTTGCACATCCCTGATAGTGATGATTGACTATTTACAACACTATTTGGATATTGTTGGGGAGAACACCAATTGCTATACAAAGTATTTATATCAGAATTTGTTCACTTTTTTACTAAAATATTTACATAAAGACTAAGATTTGTTCTTCGCTTCAGTTGGGGGTGAAGTACACGACGACTCTCTATCATCCATATAGTCATCGTCGTCGTCGTCATCATCTGTGGCAACAGTGGTGTGATTATACAATCCCTGAGCCATTAGATGGAGAGCCAGTGAGTTACGTGAGCTGCCGGTTGTCTTTTTAATCTTTGCCCTCTTGTTTTGAAACCAGATTTTAATTTGTGACTCATTTAGTTTCAGATCTTTCGCTAAGTCTTGTCTCCTCTTTTCAGTCAAATACCTAAACACAAGACATTCATTAGTATTGTTTTGATTTAATTAAGAGCATAACATAATAGAGTTTGCAACACATACTTGTTCTCTTGAAATTCCTGCTTTAATCTTGCTAACTGTTCGGCTGTGAATGCGGTTCGAGGCCTCTTTTCGTCGGCCTTTTTGTCTTTCTTTTTGATTTTTCTGGATCGCGGACCTGCATATAAGAAAGACTCTGGTTAAATTCAATGCACAACTATTTACAATCAATAGACTTAGACTTAAGCAACAATACATGCAATTATATTCAAGGATAACAAGTGATGACCCGATCATTGCTTTACTCATTCATTGATAATTGAAGATTCCTAATTCTCCTCTTATTTTAAAGGTCTCTGTAAACCGATTAAATAATACCAATATTCTTGCAATTGTCTCACTTAATCCAAAAGTAGATGAGAGCACCTGTATGTCAATGAGTGACGATGATGAATGACCATCTCACTCAGTTTGACAGGCAGACCACCAAACCTGCTGTCACAACGTTGAACACAAGCAATCGTCACTCAGAGGTCTCACACTTTCATATTATGGGCTCAACTTATTCCCTATGATATGATAGGCTTTACTCAGCGCTTAATACCTGAAATGTTTAACATTACTCTAACATATGCTAACATTGATTGATTCCAATGAGCTATCTATGCGCACAGTCTCACCACTACTCCCATAATGTTGAGCACTGTCTCTATCGCCCAAAAACATTGTTTCCAAAGTAAACTCGAAAATTGAATCACTATTTTAATTAATTCAAAATTTGACAAAGGTCACATTTATATAACTGAATCTCTA
This sequence comes from Ceratozetes gracilis, assembly GCA_034694965.1. NCBI lineage: Eukaryota > Metazoa > Arthropoda > Arachnida > Sarcoptiformes > Ceratozetidae > Ceratozetes > Ceratozetes gracilis. The sequence goes on along the minus strand of JAQIWF010001450.1, from coordinate 2,785 downwards.
TGAATGCGATTAAATATTGAGATCACTTAAATCCAGGGGTGACCATCCAAATCAAACATCATGGGGGGGGGGGGGAGGAGGTATTTTGAAAAATAAATACTCTCCCCTGAGAGCTGAAAACTTGACGGACCTAGTGCTTGTCCTTAGACGTAATGTTAAGATTTTTGCGAAGCTCAAGGGGAGGGGGTATTTTGGAAAATCTCGGACCTCAGGGGGAGTACCCCTGAATCTATCAGCGAATACCCTCCCCTATGGCGACCTCTGCTTAAACCATTTGTGGAGAGAATGGTCTGATTGGGGATATTCTTCACAAATGATTTAATATTTGAATTATTAGTGAGATATGAGAAAAGCGTTTAAAATTGATATGAGAAACGGTTGTAATGAACTGATCAAAAGGCTCTTAAATGAATAGCCATCCGTCGGTTATACAAGTATTTGCATATCTCTATTGACATCGGGCGCTATCTTTCACAATAAACGTGGGAATAAAGGCGAAGAATTGACAACTTTTCAGTCATTTATTGCGTTTAACAATGGGATGACTCCTCTCAACATACGCTTGCATTTGAATAAACAGCATTTGGATGCCTCCGACGCTTCTGTTGGTGAGAATATTCGCCTATATATCCATCGCCGCAACACTTCTCTACTTTCAACCTCTGAATTATAGATAGAAATACGACTGAAACCCATTTTCCGGTCCACTCTCACAAAATTAACTCATTTACAAAATGCTTTCAAAAATTAATACCAATTGTCAGTCGACAGATATAACTTATGGGCTTTAAACTTGCACAGGGTCTTGGTCACATCTGCTCATTCAATTATATTCAAACTCAATAAATAAAATATATGAAATTTAATAAATTAATAAAGGAGAAAATATTATAAAAGTGTTCTAAATTATCTTAATTATCCAATAACAAGATAATATTACTCAAATACAGCCCAATAAATATTTGTGCTATTTTTATACATCTCTTATTGAGATAGAGGAGGGGGTGACTAAAAATCTAGAGGTTAAGTGTTATATAACAAAAATTTTGCAAAATGTTGAGGCTTTCTAGTTTTGAAAACAATTTTCTAAGGTCAATCAATTCCTTAAGAGAGGAATTCTCAAAATATCCCATTTAGGTTTCTCTGGATTAGAGCCAGCATTTGGATGTAAACATGCAAAATAGCCGGTATTTCGTTTGATAGGAGAAAAACGTCAGAGTAATGATAATTTGTGATAAATCAGAAAAGCATTCACTTAAGAAATATTGTTTGACTTAAAGAATTAGTTAATTTTCTTGAATTTCTCAAATAATTGGCTTCTTTTGAATAACTGAAAAATAGCTCAAAAAGTGAACAGTTTTTGAATCAACTGTTTAGTTGTAATCCATTTCTTTTTAAAATAGTTAATAGACGTAAAGATGCAAACAGTTGGCCGTCATCTCAGATGAGTTGACACAAAGTGACAGTTGGTTCAGAACTGCTCATTCAATTAGGATTAGTCGTCCTCTTTGTTATTCTATGTCTCAGACCCAACTCAGTCGGCAGAGGTTCGGCTCTTTCGCTAAGAAGTCTATTTGATTTCTTTATCTCTATTGTGAATCTCTTATTGAGATGTACTCACATTTACATCAAATGAGTGATCAGTTAAGTTGTATTAATAGTCAAAATAATATGAAACCACAAATATATTTCACATTTAAGACTTGTCTTTCAATGACAGCCTTCATCAGTGGAACCAAAGGCTATTTTAGTCTCCGTTCCGATAATTCTTCCATTTTTAACATTTGCCTCAGTTTTGCTCAGTTTTGCTCAGTTCAGTACAAAAGCAATTTTATAGCAAAAGCAATATTTCCGCTATAAGTTCCTCGAAGGAAATGAGAAAATAAGTGGACAGACTTCAAAACTATGATACCATTGACAGTTCTTTATGACAATACATGCTTTGAATTGAGTCACACAAAAGAACAGCATTTTTTCATTTAATAACAGCTCATTTCATAGCAAAACTATTTTAAGAGATTTTCAAAGGGCTTAGAATTGAGTGAGGATGTCCTCTATGGATGTCCTCTGGTCATCGCTGTAAATATGTGTTCATAATTGCCTTAAGCTGTGAACCTCTCTTCTGTAAAAGATATAACACTGTCTGGACTGGTATTAACAGTAATTCAATGAAAGTTTAATTAATTATGATTTTAATGATGCATTCGTTCATTAATGTAAGTCAAGTCATCAGTTATTGTTCGCTCAATTAATTCTACGAACAGTATATAAGTAAGTCTGAGCGAAGTAAAACATAAATTAATTAATGCCTTATCGGAGTGCCTGTTTGAGTGCGTTGTTGCACATCTTGTGTTCACTGATAACAAAGCCGTTCCCGAAACAACCGATACGTTGTAGGCGTTTATGCCGTATATACTCTTAGTGATGGCAATGCGTTCGCGCCCTACTCTTAACTCTACTCTTAGGCTCATAAAACGCTTATCGCATTAAACATTTCCTAATATTACATTTTGTGAGCATTGCTTACGAGTCCTCACCCATGGATCACATAATTCAAGTCAAACAGTTGAACACTATTTAGAAGCCAATTACAAGACTATCTAAATGTGGTCCAACTCTATTCAAAATGCATTCAATCAACTAAACGCACATTAAAGCCATTCTTACACTAAACCCTCTTCTTTATCACCCGATTCCAGGGATTCATGTAATGACCGCTTCACTAATTCTCTCTCTCTCTCTCTGCCTCTCTCTCTCTCTCTGCATTTCTCTCTCTCTCTCTTTC
>JAQIWF010001449.1:0-11969 GCA_034694965.1 Ceratozetes gracilis | reverse complement strand
AAAAATGTCATTTTTGGGAACAAAAACCCTAATTTAGGGAAAAAAATTTCAATCAAAATCCTAAAAATTTGCTTTAAAAAAGATTCATAAACAATGGCCACCAAAATTTTTGTGGAAAACTCAAATTTTAAGGGAAAAATCCAAGATTTTCAGCCAAAAACCTAAAAAATTTGCGCTCGCTATGCTGGGCAAAAGATTTAGCCAACAACGGGGGGTTTTGGTTTGATCCCCCTTCTCAAACCCTGGTTGAGTCCCAAACTTATGTAATGAGTGGAGAGTTGATTATATTCAAAGTTATTCATTTGGCGCTGGATTTTCATTTTGAAATCAATGTGAAAATTTTTTGAAATCACCATTGTTATGACATTACACCATGTAAAGTTTGAAATAATTTTTAGCAAGTTTTTAAAATTATTGTATTCAATGTAATAGTAATCAATTCTTAAATAATAAATAAAACCGGGCTTTGGATAAAATCAACCCTTTTTAACATTTGGGTCTATTGGAGGGAGTTTGGGGAACAAAATCGAGTTTTCACTGTACTTTTTATTTAAAGTTTTAAACGCTTTTACTAATTTACTATAGATCTTATTTAGTAAATGGTGATTAGAGTTGAGGTATGCCTTTCTCGCAAAATCTGTACATATGAAGTAGCTCACCTCAAGAGCAATAGTTATTCTTGCCAAAAATTCGCCGCATTCTTGTAATAATCTTGGAGTAAAGGGCACATGAAGTAAAATTTGGCCAGGAATAAATTCTAAAAGCCTAAACCCGTAGATCCTTTCAGCAGGGATTTCATCTAACAGTTGATTCTCTGATGGAATTTTCTCATAGGTTAAATAATTGCCCTTGCAATTAATCCGTGGAACAGGAACACTGAGACCATTATTATGTAAATGAAATATCGCTGCATTTATTGCCCCTAAATTGACAAATTAATTTGAGACAAAATGATAAAACTATGGCTTACCTAAATGACCAGGTATATTCGATTCAGTGGTGTTTGTGATCTTAACCACAAACTCTTTCGACTCATTTGTTTTAATGTAATAATTTCTGTCGTCATAACCATTAAGTTCTTTGATTTTACTCACTTCAACCCCATAGAGATCTTTAATCAGGGTCTTTGTGTACTGAATATTAGCTGGGGGACGAGTATTTAACATATTAAAACTTGCACATTTCTAATACACTATTCATGGCTACAATTGTTATCCTTTTTATATTTTATGATTAGATAAACATTTAAGAAATAACCTTGATAGATTAATTTAATATCGTTAGATAAATAAAGTTTAGAAATTGCATGTAAATTAACAAATTCTTTATGTTTTCAGATTTAAGAAAATATTTAAGGGCAATCTGGAATATTCAATTAGGAATATTCAAGAACATAAATACCACCTTGGTTAATGACCCTTAAATGCTAGAGAATAAAATCTTAAGCAATGATTGTTATCTCTGCTTTATGCCAGGGCTTACCATAGGGGAGAGAGGTTAACGCGGATTTCTCCAATAGCTTTGAATACAATTTTTGAACGATAGTAATGATAACGATCTAAAAATATCAAATCCAACATAAGTTACTGACTTCACAGTTAAGTCCTGTGCAGAGCATAATATGACTGACAAAACAGAATACACTCATACGAGTCATACCGTTATGAAGAGCAGAGAAGTGCAGAAATGCTCGCACTCTTCACTCCCACAGTTCAAGTGATGCGGAATATACTCTACTCTAGTCTACACTTATATCTCAAGTGTCGGGCGTTGCCCTCATTGTCAGTCAGCTCTCTGTGCAGTCATAACCGATAGTGACAGTCATACAACTCATACCATTCTATTATATTCTGTTCTGATAGGACTCACAACAAGCAAATATTGGATATTAAGAACGGCTTATTATAGCATATGATTGCACCTCTGAGAACATGAGAGTCATATAATCACAAACTCAGACAAATTACTGCATCGCTTCACTCACATCATACATGTATTATATGAGGCGCTCCATAGCACACCACAAATATTGGTCACTAGTTTATGGGTCCATAGGATTAATATAGCTTACAGTCGAGACTACACTTTGTTTATATACATCTCAACTATTGATGGAGATATGCTTTCCAATAAGCATATGCCTCTCCACTTCTATTATTATTCTGTCCAAATCCGATCGAAAAACATCTCAATTATTTGTTTGTCATATATTATAAGTTCCAGCCTAACAAATATTGAAGAGGACAGGGATGTGTGTGTGTGAGCGAGAGAGAGAGAATAAGAGAGCATTTATTATTGAAATCCAATCATCATTTTAAAAGATGAGGAAATTGTTTAGAGAGTCCTCAATGTGTGTAAGAGTTGGTCACCTTTTTATTGATCTTGAAGTGGATGTCCCTGAAGTGAAATTTGTGTTAACAACAAACAAAGTGTAAACTCGAAGGGAAACTATTTTTTGTTGTGATTTAAGTGAAGAATTTGAGAATAAAAATGTGATCTCTTTTTGTCGAGTTATTAAATTGAGATCTAAAATGTATTTAATGGAAATAATGGTCGCATCTAATTGTGGGCCAAACAGTCCTCATATTATCGATCAGTGAAGCAAACCATTAGAGCCGATATAAGCCGACGGATGGAGAGAAACGTTTGTCTCTGTTCTCTACCATCTGTTAAAAACGCAAAATTCAATAATAGTCATAATAGTGGAGTGGGAACACCATATAAGCACTGATCCAATAGCTTAAAAATATATATTCGTTTATAGATATATAAGAGATATATATTTGAGTTCACTTTTCAATTTCTGAGCTCGTTTTTCAGAATCATCAAGGCTGAAAATTGGTACATTTCATATAGGGATGGGCTTCACCCCAATTCAATCTAAGCACTGGTAGAGCACTACCAGAGCTCTATGATTCTCAAATTTAACAAACGTATTAAGTTTAGGACAGTTTAGTTGGCGGAGCAGTGGTTTGTGTTTTGCCGGCAGCTTAAGCGGTGAGTTTTGCGACATTTTCACAAATACTACAAAACACAAGATAGACATAACCATTGTATGTCTGTGCCAACAGCCCTGCCATACAAGCCTTCTTTCATAATGCAGTCTATTGTCTGTTGGGATTATTTCATTCCTAATTCATGCGCTGAACCCCATATGCAGTAATAGAAATACTATTTATGAATTCAGTGCTAACATCATTGAGTGCTACTACTTGTGCCCAAACTGTTCACTCACTTCATGAGGAGACAAAACTGCACCAAAAGTGTGTTCGCAATGAAAAACAGAAACTTTTCTTAACGAACACAATATAAATGTTATACAACTGTATAATCAGTATATGAACACAACTAAACAGAAGTTCATTCAAAGATTCTTATTCTGTCCTAATATTGCCATAATCTTCGTGTCAGACCAGATATAATAATATTGGGAATAATGTTATCTTTTGTTAACAAAATATTATAACAACAAAAGTGTGCAAAACTCTGCAGACAATGAATAGAAATGAAATCAGATTACATTCATTCAAATCAATTCAATAAACCTTTTATTCTAATATAATAATAAGAAATAAAAATTCAATTGCAATGAAAATCTGAATTATTTATCAAATCCCTGAAGCGTTAGCGCATTATCTAATAATTTCTTAATTTTTTTTTGTCTTTCATTTCAATGATTTGACGTCAAATTTAATGAAATTAAATCGATATTAAATTTGAGATAAGAGTCGGATGTTTGAGATATTAAGCAAATATATTCAGCCATTAAGTGATTAAATCTAATTTCGAGTTACTTTAATGAAAATCAATCTTCAATTTAAGTTTAAAATGTGAGGAATTTAAATAAATTTCGAGTTTTATATTATAATTGAGACTTTGTTTGAGAAGTATATGATTTTCAAAATTGTTTTCCTCTTTACTCTCTAAAAATAATTCATTCGTTTTAAGAGGGGTTTTGTGGGGAAATGAGTTCAACAAACAATGAAAATAATATTTCTCTTTGTTATTGATTTTAAACTTTTTTTTTATCAAAAATCTTTTTGTGAGACTCGAGAAGAGTGAGATTGAGAACAAAAGATCGTTTGACAGCATTTAAGATTCAAATGTGTAATAATAGCTCAAAAATGCTCTAAAAAATGGAAACACAGAGAAAGTCATTGAAAGTTATACTTTCGTATCATTGATGCAAAACTTGATTCTGAAAAATATCTTTCGTTTGACTTTTCAATGAAAGAATGAAAAAATATCGACAAAAGGATATGAGAGAAGAGACCAACTCTTAGTCGAGCTGTCAATCTGTCATCAAATATATTCTCCGCACAAATAGGTCTACATTTTTGAGCCTCTAATGTATCAAAACTTCAAAATCGGGTTATTTAAGACTCGGGTAAAATGCCAAAACATGAAAGGTAATAGTCGTGAAAAAATTTCTTCGCCACAACTGAGCAAAAAAAATGTTTTAGTCAACGGCTTATTTAGTTGTGCTGTGCTATCAAACTGTTGGCCTAAGCATGCGTGAAGTCACTTCTCATTTCTAGTGTTTTCATCGAACAAGTTGTCCACTTTTGCTCGGATCAATTTTTGCCGACAGACAGCTATGAAAGTCATTTCGAGAATAAAATCAATATTTTTTTCAGCTTTTAATTTGATTCAAAAACACAATCAAATGAAAGAATGGATTATAAAATGAGTTAAATTGGAAAATATGGGAACGGATTGAAGAGTCATAATGTAGGGGTCATTAACTATATTAGTGGCAATTGTAAGCATAGGATTGTATAACCAATTAGTGATGGCCTTTGATCTGTGAACGAGACGGTAATGAAATGTAAGCAAAAAAGGATCGAAAGTGAGAGTAATGTACCTCCAATTTAAGGATAACCTCAACTGTTGCTCACACACTAATTCTGATGCCTGTCCTAAAAGCTCAGTCACATTAATGAGCTTTTACACAATGAGCTGAGTTAAAAAGGTTGTGCGATATATAAACAGTTCCAGACTAGTGGTTAACAATGCAGGTGTAATGTAATAGAGTGAGGGCCAGGAGAGGGGCGCCGACACATAATTTGCCTCATGTTACATTAGTTAAATAGTTTATGAGAAAGGATGTGTTTTTCAACATTAAAACTTTATATCCTAAAAAGTGTGAGCTATGCGTAACTAATGGCACTCGACTCGATTGGCCCTCACTTTGTGTATAGCCGTCGATATCCAAACATTTGTATTATATCTTTGTTTGTGATTAGAGACCACATTATGACGAGTGCCATAACTGCCATAATATGATATTAGGGCCAAAAAAAGGTATAATAAACTGTGAAATAATAGTTTTGTTTCATTCAACCATTAATTCACTGTAAATGCATACGAAGTGAAGTCAAATGAATGAATGAATGAATGTTTAATAACTAATGTATTGAAAGCGATGGATATATCGGTTTCGCACAGAAGTCAGAGTATATTCTTGGGGTTTATTTTTTTGTCGGCGTTTTGGTCATAGAGTCTGTAGACTATTAAACTGAGATTACACTGTGATATCTAAAACATCTGTCGGATAACGACAGCTGACAATCAACGCTTCTTTCGGAGAACACCAAAATGTGTACTCAAATGTTATTTTAGATGATGTGCTTCTTTGCGCTCACATTAGCCATAGCTTTGGCACAATTGCATCGATTACTAGTATATCAATGCCTAACCCAATGTCAGCTCCAAAACTATGTTTGAAGAAAACTTTTCTCTTAAATGTATCTGTTTTTTATCTATCAAATGACATGACAACACCATTTGCTTTATGATCATAATATCAATAATTATAGCCCTCTCTAATGTTTAGACAAACAATTCTTACATAAAATGACTTGTTTTACATTAAAACAACTAAGGAGTCAACAATTTTTCATTTAACATATTCTTTCCTAATGTCGGCAATAAAATGCTCGCCATATATATAATGTCAATATTATTATGTCTTTCTATTTATTAAAATTTAATTCCTTTTCAGAGCAAATGAAACCGAAAGCAATCAAAATGTTTTGTCATGTCTTGGGTTTTGAGCAAAATATTTGAGTGATTATAGCAATCAATTTAATATAATTCTTGTAAATATTTACAGAATTTTATCCAAATATGAAAAGTTGGGATATTCTAAGAATTCAGTTAATAGTAGAGTAGGAAACAGTTTGGATACGATGAGAAATGCGAATCAATTTCACTAATAAAAAACTTATCGACAATTATGACAAATATGAGCCAATAGTCGCTTCCTTTTATTGTTATGTCGGACTCGGATACGAATATTGTGCACAAAGTGATGGCTTCGTCTAACAAAATAATATGAGTCTTATGAGTCCAAATAACCTAAGCTCGTCATAGAAACCTAATTATCCTGGATATTTTCCCTCTTCATTACAACGATGCTCTCTAACCATTATATTCGACATAACGATAATTACACGAAAACTTTTGTCATTTCTTTCAAATAAACTTCAAATTAAAAGCAATTTCGGGAATAAATATTTAAAATATTTTCTCAGACATTAAAACCGTTTATTTCTTTGATTGAGAATTGATTTAATTGATATGAAGTCGATTAGCGCTCAAAGAGTTGAATCAACTGATTATTTAATGAAAACATATTTTCTTTTACCTCAAATAAAATAATTTTTTTGGTTTTATCTGTTTGTAAAAGGAGTTAAACTCAACTCTCAAAACAAGTAGTTATACACAACCAATAAATTTAAATTAAAGTCCATTAAAGATATTTTGTTTACTTTTTTCGACAATTCCGCAGTTTTTCGGTGACATCTGATTGAAGCAAATTATTTTCAGATAAATATTGGGTAGAATTTATTTCTCCGATTGACCGGACATTAAAGCAATGAATTATTGAGATGAACAAATTATTCAAACCAATTAAGCATTAGTATGACCCCTAAACGACCCATCTCACTCACACATTCTCATTACTCGACTCCTATTTGATTAGAAACTCAATCAGAAACTATTGAAGTGTAGAAACAATTGCTTTTTGTCTTTTTTAATCATTTGACTAATTGGTTGTCGATTTAGTTTACGATAACTTCCAAATCAGAAATTCTTTCCGGTATTTGAATGAGAATCTGGACTGAAATGAGCCAAATATCCATAAATTATCATAAAATTCAAAACTTTCCATTGAAATGAAAAATACTTGAAATTGAATTGAGTGTGAGATGTGCTGAGCGGAGGCTTTTAATAAAATGGGAAGTCAGAGGTCCATCACTTTATTAATCATATTTGTCTGTCGGATGATTGAGATCTCATTCAATTGAATGTGATTTTCAATTTCATTGAAATAAGATATTAAAGCTGTCAATCAAATGGGGTGTCAATAGAGAGACACGTGTTTAAGTGATATCACATTTAATATGAGTGCAAACAAGTTTAGCAAATAGTATATCAGTTATGTCGGTGTGAAGTATGAAATTAAAAAATAGTGAATCTATAGCTTTGGGTTTATGGCTGCTTCTAATGGCTGTACTTTCCATACATTAGGAGTGAAATATTGGATCAGTTTTTGTACAAACAATGAGTTAGCGGTTGTAAAATGAAAAGAAGCGGCGCGTAATACCATCGCACAGCCATAATAATAATATTAGATATAAGTTTACAATCGTAGGGAACGGAATAACATAACATAATATTATGTAAAAATTAATGCTCTGAACATAAGAGAAGGCAAACCAATAATATATCTGCAGTTATAAAATAGAGAAGAAAATAGAATTTGATATTAGATTGGATTATATTATATGACTATAAATCAGTTAATATATAATATGTTTAGACCCATGAGGTATAACATAAGCTCTAGAGTTATGTCTAAAATCTTTTTATTTTGAAAACAGTGTATAATTCGAGAAATGTTTTTAAAGGTTGTGCTGATTCCCAAAATCTGGATTTGAAAATGTTGTGAAAAATGGGTTTTCTTTTGGTTTTGCCTACTTTTAAAACACTGGCACTAAAAAAAGACTGTGTGATCCCCCTTCGACTTTATATTAGTTGGTTTGCAGGCAATCTTTTAACGACTGTGTCTTAAAGGACAAAGAACTCCAATAAAAAGAAAGAAATATGGTTTCAATGCAAACATAATTATAAAAAGTCCAAAAATTAATGAGAATTAAGGCAATCCTCGAATCGCTTTAATTATGATTCAAAAGATAAAAAAAAAGTTGTGATTTTGACTTCTGATACGAGAGTTGTCTAATTGACAGCTCATTTTGATATATGGCTTTCAACGTCAATATTAATTAAGAGTAAATTTGATTGTTTTGATTTGTGCGGACAACAAATCAAAGTTGGAATAAGGGATGAGAGGGACTAAAGCGGTCAAAAATGGACAAAATCAAGTTTGTAACCATAGAAACCATTGCGCTGTCAGTCAGAGATGTGCGACGAATAATGAAAAGCAAATCAAGAGTAACGATAACAGAGAATAGAGTCCAAGACTTGACTATACAAATGATGATCAATAAAAAGAGATAATATGAAAACATTGCGCATAAAACTTATCGGCAAAACTAGAGGTCAACCGTTTTGTGGCTCATCAACCCTTGAGAGAGAGCATGAAAATTGAACTCAACATATCACTACATATCACTACAGCCCTAACCAAAGCCCGAATGCCAAGAGTAAAAAAATATTAATTAAATATTGAATAAAAACATAAATTAATGAATTCAATCACGAACTTCTAATTTCTGTTCATGCTCATATTTAATTCATGAATCTCCATTTTACATTTCCTTTCTTACTTATATAATATGTGAACTCAAATGAAATAATGAAAGTTTTTTGTGAGAAAATATGTGTTACTCAACAGAAAGCACTTAAAATATGCTTTTCTTGCTTTCACTCAGAAATTTTGTTACTCTTATTCGTCGGCTTTTTTAAAAACGAATCTTCAGTTTTAAGATATATTTTGATAAACATTTTTCGTTGTTTTTATTTATGGTCGGAAAGGATGAGAAATAAATTCACATATTTTTGAAATGAAGAAAGACTTGAAATGTTTGAATACATAAATTGTGAAAAATGATTATTGAGTTCAGAGAAGCGAAAATTCATTTTATTAATTCAGCGGAAAATAAGCAAAAGTGATGTAATGATAATTTAGTGAATGCAGTGAACAAAACAGAGACACATATAATAAGCTCCGGAATGTATGTTCAGAATTGTAGAGACAGTGCAAACATAATTTGGTGATTGCCTGCCATATATGCCATACATATACTGATATACAAACTCTGAAGCGTTTATTTTAGTATATTTTTAGAGGGGATGAGAGAGAAACCAAATGACAATGACTGGCAGTGGACTGGCACTGGTCTACAGCATATGTTTATATAACGCTATTACTTAAGATCGTAATGGAAGCACTGGTCAGCTCATGGATGACATACTGTTATTAATCCAGTTATAGGTGCATTAGGCAATATAACAATATGTCTTTGCAAGAGCACACTATTGAACAGTGAAGTGATTTTGCACTCAAACACATATATTATATAAGTTTTGCTGCGTTTTAGGGCATTAATGAAGCAGCCGAGCACTGGACAGAAATGAATGGTCACTACACCAGACAAGCAGTCAGTGATTGCTTGACTAAAATTAAAGTCACTCAGACGTGAGATGATTGAGACGCTAAGAAGACAAAGACCGACCAATACTTATATTCCTATGCTATGACTCTCATGTTGTGCTCACTTTCTAGTCTATTGTGTCTGCATTTGATTCCACTATAGAAGAGATGCACTCATAAGGAATGGCTAAGTTTAGTGTTAAGCTCTCTCTCTCTCTCTCTCTCTGACTCTCTCTCTCTCTCTCCCCATCAATAACCAGAGCTAAACGAGCGCTTGTGAACAGAATAAACTAAATTCGTATTATTTGTTTGCTCTTTATTGCAATCCATTGTCGTTGACATTAGTTGTGTTGTAAAAGACATTGTTGTTTATCGACTAATTTCTCTTATTTTTATTCTTCAATTGAAATAACATTCATTATATAAAATAAAATTGGAGTCAATCTTATGCTGTGTTATGAGTATAGTCAGTGGAATGGGTCAAAAAGAGTGCAGTACTGGTCCGGATATATGCTTGCATTGCTTCTTTACTTTCACTCTCCACTTGAAATACCTTAGATGTATGGGCTGTAGATGTCTTTCCGCATCACCAGTACTTTGTATGAGTGGTTCGTCTTTTTTTCAAAAGTCAGTCACAACTGGAGGTAATGTCGGCCACCGACGAAAATTACTGAATTACAACATTATAGACATTGATGTGAATTGCAATCTAACTATCGATAGTTTAGGTCTCTTTCAGGTATACCTATCTCTTAATATGTGCCCGACTTCTGAGATTCTTTCCCCTCTTATTGAATGAATGGATGAATACATAGAAAGTAATGCTATAAAAGTCACAATAAGAGGGCAATGAAGTGGGCGAACACTAGTGCTCTTCAAATGTTTCACAGCTTTGATTTTGAGAAAGATATGACTCTGTGCTCAACATTTTTTGTCTTTACTCAACGAGGGCTCACACTATGCAATAGCGGCTCTAATATTGCTTTACTTCACAGCTTATAATTATATTGAGCGACAAAAAGGCCATTTTGTTTCCTGTGCTCAGACAATCAAAGGAGGTGTCGTACAGGTAATGTTGATGAGAGCCACCTCCACACCCAATCCCTATTAATCTTTGAATAAGTTATTACCATTGAATTGATATGAAAATCAAGTGAATGAGTCGATGTTTATTGGATTTTGCGATTCGGGTGGTCTCACAACTCACAAAAAATTAGTCATTCTTTGAATGAGAGAAGAAGAGAGACTCCACTACAGACTCTCCACACATACCTCAACACAAAAAATCGATGCTTTCCTTCAGTATTAAAAATTTAATGACGAAACGCATTAATGAATGAATGAATGGATAACTCCTATCAAACAAAATAAATTCAAAATTTTTCAATTTACAGATGTGTCCCCCCGTCTCTTCCCACCCCATATTTCTAATAGAAGCTGTGCTGCCAGTGCCGGCATAAGTGCTCGTGATCGAGATTTTCATCAGGTAGCATCTCATGTCAGAACGACTTGAAGAGCAGGTAAACTCCCGCCCACCGCAAAGCACAGCACAAATGAGTTATGATTATGATTGGTGAGCCTGTCATAAACGGACAGCACAGGAATTGCTCATTGGCTCAGCCGAGCATTTATTTGAATTATTGCTTTTTCTATGCATCAATGCTTCTGATAGGATCGCCAAAAAATGAGTGCAGGGAGTGGTGGACCTGACTCTCAGTCAACATAAACTTGAGTCCAAAAATGCCGGAGAAGAGCAACAAGTCTTAGAATTCTGAGAAAAATGTAAAGAAATGTAGAGATCGGACTCACTTTGAGAGCAACTGTAAACAGGAATATCAACATTTGGGCCCAAAATGATCGCCAAAACAATTAATAGTCAGCGCTATTACGCCATTAGATTAACAAACATTTTTCAATTAAGGATTAGAAAACGTGTTAAACAGTTAACCGAAAAATTAATGACCGCTCAGTAGTGAACACAATCTCACAATCGTTTCAATTAATTAGTTTTTTAAGTGAAGACTTTCACGATTTCAACCAAAAACAATGTGTATCTCAAAGTGTCATAAATGGAATCAATGCTTCCATTTTTGGTGCAGATGTTTGCGGTGCAGACCTAAAAAGGCAATCAAAGACCAGTCCGAACGACCAACAAATGCAAAGGGGGCTCACATTGGGCTCACAGAGTCATAAAACCATTGAATTGTAAGCAAAAAACAGACCAAAATCTAAACTCCCTTTATATGAGTGGACAAGAAATGAGAGAATGCGAGAGAAAGAGAAAGAGAAAGAGAGAGAGGGAGAGAGAGAGAGAGAGAGAGAGAGAGAGAGAGAGAGAGAGAGAGAG
>JAQIWF010001448.1:0-11974 GCA_034694965.1 Ceratozetes gracilis | reverse complement strand
GACGTTATCTATGAACTCCCCTTACTAACCAGTCTTATGATCACTGTTATTCATAAGCTCTCTGATGACAGAGACGTAAGACATGAAGTGAATAATTATTGACTCAATTTCTTAATTATATCATTATTTTTGACATTCAATTAATTTTGTTTTATATACACTTTTTGACAATTAATTGTGGATTAAAATGATGTCTCTTATATACAACACATCCGATGAATTGGTCAGAGATCTTAAGACATCTTTAAGGTCATACAAAAAGGCGATTAAAGATAACACGACTTCTGGCAAACGGTTCCCATTTGTTGAGATACCAAAATGTGTTCCACTCAATGATTTTGTCCACAAATTGACCTCAAATTTGTCCTCAGATGACATTAAATTCAATGCATATACTGACCATAAAATTAGTAAAATCTGTAGAAAATATTTTCCAGAATTTAATGGTTCCACTGAAGAGAAATCAGTGGAAGAGCCGCCCCAGAAGAGGATCAAAATTGCAAATTCACTCTTAGATCTCAATCTTATTAGCGATCAAAATGAAGACCTCGACTTCGAAGAAGAAAACATCAGATCGATTGAAACCAATGGTGAGGACAACTCGAAGATCATTTCAGAACCAAAGCGAAAAAATGGATTTCGTCACAAAACTGATTACCAGAAGACTAATGGATTGAATGATAGCTCACAAAAGAATGGGATCAAAGAAAATGCAATCAAAGAGAATGGAATCCTTGCTTTCAATAACCTTAACACAAATAATAGTTTCAAAATTCCAAAGAAGAGTTCGCATAGCATTGAGTCCATCATAAGTCAGGCCCAAAGTCTGTCCCAATCTAAACGACCCGTCGATGCCTACAATCATTTGAATCGATATATCAATGGCGCAGAACAGTGGCAGAGAGAAGACGTTTTGGAACTGCTATTGACAATCGCTAAGAATACGGTCGACACCAATGATTTTGTGGCCAATGTCTCCAAATTTAACGAATTGATGGATAAAATCAAAAGTTTGAAATACATTGACGACGACTTCTGGGATCAAATCATTTTTGCGGTCGAAAAGAAGAGATCTGACTCTAAGAATACTCACGTAAGACATGGCTTTGCTTTACCTCTAATTAATGTTTGTATTGACAGCAAATCAATCAGTTTTTGTCTAATCTTCACGACTATATGGTGGACAATAAGATCGCCGCTCGCATTGTCTGCGCGGAAGCGGTGGTCATCGCATACCGTATTCTAACCAATCATCCGTCGGCCAAAGATTTAATCGATTTAAATGATTAGTTTATAAATATTTTTCTAATCTTTTTGTATATATTTTTTTGAATTATTTTTACTCATTAATTACATAAAACTTTTAAATGATTTGATTTACAGACAATTATTCATTAATTATAAGAAAAGTGTTAAAAATGTGTTAATTATTACTTAATTTGTGATTTACTTGATTTCAATTATTTAGACTTATTTTGTTTGCCATTCATTGCATTAAAATACGAATTATTATTATATTAAAGTTGGTTTCAACTCATTTAATGTCAAACCATATTTGCAAGAATGTGTTCTTGCTCATATTTGCTCATATTTGCTCATATTTGCTCATATTTGCTCATATTTGACTTCCTACTCCACCTCTACATATAAAGTATATAAAGTGACTCAACTCGTCATCTTATAAATTGGTTAAAAAGTTGATTTGAGCTAGTTACTTTTGACTATTGAACTAATCGTAAACAGGGTATTTTGTAAACCTTTGATCTCTTAGACTGTGATAGGGAAGAGTCAGATGATGTTTCATAAGTTAAATGTGAGTCAAATGATGTAATTGTTTACATTGAAAGCACATCATATGAGCCGTGGTTTGTGTGAAGAGTGTGTTTTGTTTGAGTCATATGTGAGTTAAATCCCGACATCTGTAGAGTGTTGGGGAGGAAAGGGTTTGTTTGTTGCGGTGATTGAGTGCTTTGAACGTGAGATGTCAGTTGTGTTTGTAATTGGGGTGGAGTTGAGTGCAGTGTTGGGCATATGTTGGGCCATAACAACAACTGTGAAACAGGAGTGAAATGAGAGAAAGCTATTGGCGTTCACTTCAGTCTGTCTTTTACTCAACACTTACTCTTCAATTGCTTTCCATTCGATTCATACATCTATTGAACTGTGAGTCCATTGAACGCCATTTCTAAGGGATTTGGTCTTTGATTTGAGTCAACAATTAATTGATTGCTGGGATTCGTGTCCAACACTTAGCCATAAGACAGGAAACAATCGGAAGTAAGTGACGAATGTCTTATTGAATGCCATTTATGTCTTATATGCCTTTTGCGTCACTCAATGCTAGCCTTCACTCAATTGTTTGAACTTTAAATACATTAATGCAATGATTTGACTCTTAATGTCATTTCAAGTCTCAATTGTCTCAATAAGTGACTAATTCTCGTCAAATGAGTGACAATAAGAGAAATAAGCGATAGATTTGTCGATCAATAATGGATTAGTTGTTTCGTTGGCCCAAAAAAGCTGACAAACTATCGATAATTTCGTATATATTTCGCTACCATTTTGTCGACATTCACTCTCTTTCAAGGTTTTGATCACTTCTTTGATCACTTTTGCCATTATTTCTCTCTTTTCTCTGACGATTAAAAGTGATTAATATTTAAATGACTTCCAAAAGAAAGTGAATTAATATTTATCTCAAGTGTTAGTAATTTGGATGTGATTTACAGACAATAGCTGTGAGTCTCCACTCAATTGCGTTCTCCAAACACTCGACCATTGCTTTCATTTTTAATGCTTTTGTTATTTTCATTAATTTTATTAATCGACTGAAACCTAATCTTTTGTTTATTGATTACTATTATATTTCCTACGATTACTAAAATGTATTCAATAGACCATAACTATGAATGAGTTCCTCACTATTGATGTCTTTGTTATCAATCAGTTAATTACCTCTGATTTGAAAATCGTCTCAAATTAAGATCCTTTCAGACATTGTTTGCTTTAAACTCTTAATTGAGAACTCATTTCATATGTTTTCCGATTTCAAATGACTTAATAAATGCTATAAAAGTGTTACTATTTTTAGACATTTGTTTGAACTCTTTTTATGGTTTATAGCCATTAAATTCAATATCTTTTGATTTCGTTATTTTCGATAAAATAATAATCCTTTGATTTTCTCAGAAATTTAATCTAAAACAAGGGATTAATAGGAAAATTTGAATTTTTAACCTTAGATTTCCTCACTTAAGTCCGCACAATAACTGGTATTTTGTCCGCAAATCAATTATTTCCTCAAAATTTAGTTCAATTAAAAGCAAACAATTTATTGGTTTTTATTTTCAATCAGACCTTATGTTAAGTTAAAACATATTTTATTTAAAATGATGACTAAATCTATGAACTGATTGAATAGATTCTCACAATAGTTGTAATAATAATAGACATTAATTTATATGCAATCAGTTTTGTCATCAGAAGGCAGTCGTGTTTCGTGTCTTTTAATCTTTCTATTTATTAATCATTGAAAGCATCGGATGAATGAGTGATATCGCAGTCAGTGTTATAACAGTTATAACAATCATTATTTAAGTCGACTTTTTTTAACCGAGAATTGGATGAGAAAAATATAGGTCAAGAAGTTTTGTATTTTATATGCTGTGCTTTAACTCGAATTGAGGTCTGAGTTCAGTGCTAAGCACTCGCTGTGCAGTCATTTTAACAATCGGTGACTATTTGTTAATTTTATTCCTCGTATCAAATGCTGATACAAATGAATATTACTTTCGATTATTTGAGTGAATATGTGATGAACTCTAATAAATCAGTGGTTTTTTAGTGATTGCATTGCGTTTGCTATCGATTTTCAATTTGTGAATATTTTGATTAAATATTTATTAGGTTTTAGTATTTTTGCCAATAATTATGTACTTTTGGTTCTTCAGAACGTCTATCAATTGAATGGATGAAAGTATCAAATGTTAGACTTGTTTAGAATCGTCTTATATGGCAGACAGAAAGTTGAGTCATAAAGAGGGGACTCACGCGTCGTCTTCTTTGAAACGGTCTGCTCAACGTTGGCTCGGGTCGAGATCACCCGTCAGAACCCGGTTAGCACTGGTTTACCTTCATTTGCCTCAATTGGTATTAACTTAAGTTGTATTTCAGATCAAAATCTTTAGCCTCTAAACGAGAAGTTTTTAATCTGAGCTCCACTTCTGAACCCTCGACTTCGTTAGAGAGTGGTCTCTATAGTGTCACCGACTTATCTATTAAAAGCAAACCTAATATTAATAATAATAATAATAAACGTCTTTCAGACGAAGACTCCTCTCCAGGGAAGAGACCTAAAAAGGAGAGCAATACGTCAGGTCAGTTCCCTCACGATGTGATGTAAAGCCATCTTTGATACCAATACTTATTTATAGATTCGGCCATTAATCTGACAGTAGATAAAGAAAGAAGTACTTCGGTGTCGACCCTTTCCATTGATTCACTTAAACGAAAAGGAAGGCCACGAAAAAAGTTCTTGACTTCCGATTCTTCATTACTTCAGTCGTCCTCCGGAACGACATTTAAAAATACAGATCCGTCACAAAGAAGTGAATCCAATTCATTGTCTGCGACATCAACTGAGGAGTCCGTTCGCTCGAAACGTTTAAAGAGCGGTTCGAGTCTATCGAAATCATTGGCTAATTCCAGGATTGGGACGAGTAGTTCACGTGACTTGTCGGGGGGACAAGAGACAGGTCCGGACAGGACATCTACAACGGGGTCGTGTGCCAGTTCACGCCGGCGTTCCTCCCGCCTCAATACCAAAGCGCCAACCAATCCATCGACTTCTAGTTCTGGTGTCGGAACATCTGTTGGAGCGATCACTACCTCTGCGTCGAACACCAGTTCTGGAGGAGGAACTACTGGTCGACTCGGACTTCTCAGAACAAACACAAGGAGTGGTGTTATGGACGAAGATGTCGCCAATGCAGACAGTGCTCGAACAGACGCTTCGTCGTTAAACAGCGCTTCGGCCACCCTTTCCAGTGGGGCTCAGTCGGCATCTGTGGCCGCGTCTGTGGCCAATGTGTTGGCTGCGGCCGCCTCTGCCGACAGCGAGTCCGACGACAGTGAAATGGGTCGCTTACAGGCATTACTTGAGGCTCGAGGTCTGCCCCCACATCTGTTCGGTGCTTTGGGACCCCGAATGCAGCACTTACTCAACCGTTCCATCGGCACGAGTTCCAGCTCTAAAGCACATCAATTACTTCAAGGATTACAGTCCAGTGGCGATGAGGGACAACAGTTGCAGGCAGTGATGGAAATGTGCCAATTGTTGGTTATGGGCAATGAGGACACTCTCGCCGGCTTTCCTGTCAAACAAGTGGTACCGGCACTCATCAACCTCTTGTCAATGGAACATAACTTCGATATTATGAATCACGCGTGTCGTGCCCTCACATATATGATGGAGTCATTGCCGCGCTCTTCTGCTGTAGTGGTGGACGCCGTTCCTGTTTTCCTGGAGAAACTGCAAGTAATTCAATGTATGGACGTCGCGGAACAGTCTTTGACAGCACTGGAAATGTTGTCTCGACGTCACAGCAAAGCAATACTTCACGCGAAAGGAGTGTCCGCTTGTCTAACATATTTGGACTTCTTCTCGATTAACGCTCAACGCTCTGCCCTCTCGATTACAGCCAACTGTTGTCAAAACTTAACAATCGATGAGTTTTCGTTAGTTCAGGAGTCGTTGGGGACTCTGAGCACTCATTTGACACATCCCGACAAGAAGTCAGTGGAAAGCATTTGTTTGGCGTTCTCTCGATTAGTCGACTGCTTCCAACTCGAGTGCGCTATAATCAGTGAAATCGCGTCCACACCTCTCCTGACTAATTTGCAGCAGTTATTGGTTTTGATACCACCCATTATAAGCACAGGCACTTTCGTCAGTGTCATCCGTATGTTGTCCGTCATGTGTTCGTCGTGTCCTGAGATAGCGGTCCAACTCTTGAAACTGAGTGAGTAATCAATTGTTGTTTGCATTCATTCTTTTACTAACGTATCACTCATTAAGATATTTGCGAAACTCTTCGTTACCTTCTCCTGGGTTCGAGTTCTACGAAAGAGGACATCGAATTAGTGAATCGAAGTCCACAGGAGTTGTTTGAAATCACGTCTTTGATCGGAGAACTGATGCCTCGGTTACCATCTGATGGAATATTTAGTGTCGACTGTCTTCTCACTAAACAAACCGGAGTGCAATCGGACACAATCTTATGGCAATGGAAGGACGACAGGGGTTTGTGGCACCCGTACAGTGCAATCGACAGCAGAATCATTGAAGCGGCCCATCAGTCGGGTGAAGACGAGATCAGTTTGTCGACAATGGGTCGGACTTATGTCATAGACTTTAATTCTATGCAACAGATCAACGAAGAGACGGGAACTTCACGTGCGGTTCAGCGTAGAGTCAACTGCGCCCCCAATGATATCACTAATCTTTCACAAAGCAGTAGTCGTGTGACTGACCCCCGGGCAGAAAATTTGGAGAAAGAGCCAGAGATGGCCAGTGCTTTCATTAAGTCTCTCTTCAATGTATTATATGAAGTGTATAGCAGTAGTGCCGGTCCCGCAGTGCGTCATAAGTGCCTCAAAGCTCTGTTGCGAATCATATACTATGCATCGAATGACTTACTGCAGTCTGTGCTTAAGAATCAGGCGGTTTCCAGTCATATCGCCACTATGTTGGCCTCACCAGACCTCAGAATCGTAGTCGGAGCCACTCAAATGGCAAATATTCTTATGGAGAAATTGCCCGAAGTTTTCGCTATTTATTTCCGACGTGAAGGGGTTACCCATCAAATTCAGAAATTGGCCAAAGGAGAGGACAATCTCGAGTCCACCTCTGTCTCCATATCGCCCTCAGCTCTTACCTCAGTCCCTCTGACCAAAATGGAGCCGATTGCCGGCTCAAGTTCTGCACCGGTGTATCCCTCACAGCCCAACGTATTCTTTGAAAGCACAATGAATATAAGCCCACCCAACAGTTCATCGCCTTTGGAGGCATTGCCGCCCTGTGATGTGCCCACAGAGTTGTTCACCAGTACAGTGGAAAGTGCGCTCTCCAATGGCTTTAGTAATGCGGGACCCAATAGTGTGACCACTCATTCTTTAACATCTCTGAGCACTTCAGTACCCGTCACACCAACCACTTCATCACCAGACATGTTGTCTGCTCGCAGTGCCGAAGACACGATCGCCGTAACTGATCCATTAGTCACCAGCGGGTAAGTGCTGTCATATATCTCTTCTCCAATTTGTCAAACAATTGAAATATAAGACATTAGTATTCAATCAATTATTATGTCATAAAAGTCGTGAACTTATGTCTTATAATTCGGTTGTTTTTCAAAAGAATTGCTTAAATAATGAAATGATGAAACCCTTACCTAACCTGATATAAGTGCTGAATATAACAATCGCTTTACCGGATTCTGATCTCATTATAAATTAAATGATTGAAAAAATGCTTAGTTTTGCGAATCTAACGATTGATTTGAACTAATTATCAGTAGAGCCGATGAATCACTGAAGCGAAAGAGAACGCGAAAGACTGTGAGCACAGGCAGTTCTGGTGCTACGCGTAAAACTAGAAGTGAGAGCGACAACAGCTCGTCCCTCAATCTCCGCAGTTATAGCACTCATAGCTCCGCCTCTAATGTTAACCGCAATTACTCGACCGAATCAGATATGGCGACAACAACTCTGACCTCTCCCTATATATCTCTTCCGATATTCATTGGGGACAATACGTCCGCCAATAATAATAATGTAACCAATTTGTTGAGTTCCAACTCTTCAGTGCCAACCCATACCACATCCCATAGTAGTCGTGCCCGACCGGCCTTCAGATTTAGTTCAGCGGCCGCAAAGACGAGTGCATTCTTTCAGAGTTTGCACCCTGCTCGTTGGGCCCGTTGGAACAGTAGCTCACCTGCTCTGGTCTCTTCTAACAGCGCCCTATCGTCTGGACGCTCACAAATGGCCTCTCACTCTTCAGATCATACCTCCATCTCAAGAACCTCTTCCCCCCGTTCTCCCAATAATAGTGGAAACAGAGAAAAGATAAGACTTTGGATCAAAGAACAGGCGAAGGCTTTCGAAGACAAATACTTCAAAGAAGAGTCAAATGTCAATGAGAGCACTGACACCAAAGCCCACCCCTCTCTCAATATTCTTAATCGACTGACAAAAGCCATTCAAATGTTAAATGAAAATCATATCAAAGCACTGGAAGAGATTCGTTCGGTTGTGATGGAGGGCGACATCTCATCGTTTGAGCTCAACCACAGCGGACTCGTCACTCGATTTCTTCAATTCCTTGTCTCCAACACTGACTCCAATGAAAGTCGCGATCAAAGACTCCGAAGTTTTCTTCACGTCTTCTTTGGAGCCCCACTCGAAGACGTCTTTCAAATGAATTCAATAGTGAGCGCTAACATCGATTGTACAGCTCTTTCAGCTCTGGTCAGTAAACTGAATGCCTGTGTGTCCCAATTGGAACAGTTCCCCGTCAGAGTTCACGATCTGGTGGGCTCAGGCACTGGAAGTATCAGAGGTGCCAGTGCTCTCAAGTTCTTCAACACTCATCAACTGAAGTGCAATTTGCAAAGACATCCGGAGTGCAGTAATTTGCGTCAATGGAGGGGAGGACCCGTCAAAATAGATCCCTTGGCTTTAGTTCAGGCCATCGAAAGATATCTCGTTATCAGAGGTTACGGAAAGATTAGAGACGAAGACGACGACGCGTCAGATGATGACATCTCTGATGAGGAGTTCGACGACAATATGGCGGCGATGATGATCAGTCAAAATCAAGGTCGACATCGACTCCAGTTCTATATTGGAGAACAGCCTCTGCCTTACAATATGACTGTCTATCAGGCCATCAAACAGTACGCTTACGGACACAACAGTCAAACCGACGGTCACGAGACAGACAATGAGACGGAGACTCCTGTGGGTCACGCAAACATATGGGTGGCCACTCACACCATCCACTACAAGGCTTATGTGGAAACGGGTGGCAGTCCTTCTTCCGGTTCAAACTCGATCTCAACTTTCAATTCGAGTCAATGCCTAACAAATCGCAACTCAAATAATAATAACCAAAATAGTGGTAATCAAAGCGGACGCAGAGGTAATAAAGGCAGTGGCGCTGGAAAGGGAGCCAATAAAAAGAAAGATGAGCTATGGGTCGAAGGGAAAGCACCGCAAATCACATCACCATTGGATGCATATCTTAAGCCTCATTTGCCGTCGACTATAACAGTGCAGGACTTGTCTCTTGAAGTGCTTTCACTCTTAAGAGTCATTTATGGGTTAAGTCGTCACTGGGGTTGGCTCTACAAACAGTCCGACCCTTACAATAGTGCTCTTCCTCTTCAAGAGTTTATTAATGTGAAACTGACTGCAAAAGCCAACCGTCAATTGCAGGACCCGTTAGTCATAATGACGGGAAATATACCGAACTGGTTGTCCCAAATCGCATACGCCTGTCCCTTCCTATTCCCGTTTGAGACCAGATATCTCTTATTTTACGTGACGTGTTTCGATAGGGATAGGGCTCTACAAAGACTATTAGACAGTTCTCCCGAACTAACGGGAAGTGATTCGAGTGAAAGAGTGACTCCAAGACTGGACAGAAGGAAGCGGACGGTTTCGCGCGAAGATATCCTAAAACAGGCGGAAACTGTTTTACATGATTTGGGAACGTCTAAGGCTTTACTTGAAATTCAATACGAGAACGAAGTCGGCACTGGTTTGGGTCCAACCCTCGAGTTCTATGCACTCGTCTCCAAAGAATTACAGAGAGCTGACCTCGAAATGTGGAGAGGAGAAGCTGTGTCCGCCCCCAAAGTAGTTGTGCCACAGCCTAATCAAAAGATTACGGCCACCTCTTCGACGAGTGTTAATGACATTCAAACCAATCAAATCCAAAACAATCAGCAGTCAGTCCAATATATTTATTCGCCGACCGGTCTCTTTCCGGCACCACTCGGACGCAATACCAAAGCGGGTCAGGTCTCCAAATCTCGTCAAAGATTCAAACTTCTCGGAAAGTTTGTCGCCAAAGCACTTATGGACTCACGAATGGTATGTCTTTCCAATCATTCTTTTAGTGAATCCATTTATAATGCATTTTATTCAATAGATTGACATTCCTTTGAGTTCTATATTCTATAAATGGCTTTTGAGTCAGGAGTCGACCCTCACTATCGCTGATATGCAACAAATAGACTCAACGTTTTCACGATCTGTCACTGAAATGGAGAAAATAGCGCAACAAAAGCTCAAAATTGTATTATTTCTCATTTGCTTCTTATTATTCTCTATTTTAACATTATTTCTATCAAACAGTTGGAAAGTAATGATCCCAATAAAGAACAGAGTCTGGAGTCACTCAAACTGCACGGCTGTTCCATCGAAGACCTAAACCTCGATTACACTCTTCCGGGTTATCCCAATATTGAGCTGAAGAAAGGGGGACGAGATATGTGTGTTTCAAATGATAATATCGAGCAATACGTGCGACTGTTATGTCACTGGACTTTAGTGGAAGGCGTCAATCGACAAATGGAGGCGTTTAGGGAAGGCTTCGATTCTGTGTTCCCCTCATCTCATCTGCAGGTTTTCTTCCCCGAAGAAATGGAACAACTGTTTTGTGGAAGCGGTCAAAAGCAATGGGATGTGAAGATGTTGATGGAGTGCTGCAAAACAGATCACGGATACACTCACGACAGTCGTGCCATTCGTTTCCTCTTTGAAGTTCTGAGTCAATACAACGTTGAAGACCAGAGAAGGTTCTTGCAATTCATTAGCGGTTCTCCACGACTACCTGTGGGCGGTTTCCGGAGTCTGAGCCCTCCCCTCACTATTGTGCGTAAAACGATTGAAGGGGTGGAGAGTCCGGACTGTTTGCCGTCAGTCATGACTTGTGTTAATTACCTGAAACTTCCCGATTATCTCACAATCGATATAATGCGTGAAAAGTTGCGAATTGCTATAAATGAGGGCCAACTGTCGTTCCATCTCTCATAAGATGGACGTCTTCTGATCGGTGCCAGCATTGAGTCAAAGCCACTATAAAATGATCTCTGATTTGTTTCAATCATAAAATGGTTTATTAATACAAATGATTGCAATAATCGAATCGAGAAATGCTTTTAATAATAAGAAACTGCAAAACAAACTGAACTAATCTGTGATCACTTCTATTGATTTGTTTTTATTTAATTCATTTCTTTTGATGTCTGAAAATATGCTTAAAATAGTTCGCATCCAATAATCGGCACAAAAACTTGAATCCATCGAAAGTGAATTTTTTTGTTCGACTTTTAATTTACTCGAATATAATTTGAATTTAATGTACTTATTATTACATAAATGAGTCTGAATTTGATATCAATATATGAACCGAACAAAAACGGATCCAACGATTTAAGTAATATTTTCTTCATATAAATACTAAATATTATATATTTGTTCATATCTTGTCGTTTATATCAATAAAACTTATTATTTCTCAACCATTTGTCTCAATCACTATCAACACAGAGAAGTATTGTATGTTTGCTCACAATTTGAACACCATTTCCATTATGTACTTCAAATCTATGAGAAATTAGAAATATCCTTGGTATGTATCCTAATTTAGGATACATAATTTAGGATTCCTAAATCAAAAGTTCTAGAAACCTACCCTGCAAACACAAATTGTATCAACAATTTTTTACAATATATTATTTTAGAAATTAATGAATTGATTGCATAAATGTGCCAAATATTGACTAATATTGAATTCCCAAAGATTATAAAAAAAATGATCAATGTACAGATTGGCCCCTTTCAACTAGGCTTTACTAAATGTCCACGGATTATTTGCGTGGACTGTAAATACACATTCCCT
>JAQIWF010001447.1:0-11977 GCA_034694965.1 Ceratozetes gracilis | reverse complement strand
GAATATTGGTCCAGAGAAATATTTCGAGAAATATTTCTAGAAATATTTCTCGAGAAACTTTCTCCGTGCCAACCCTACGAGTAATTAAATCAATACATTTCATTCCATTACAATCTTAGTTGAATGAGCATTTTTACTATCCTAGCTATTTATTTCCCAGAGTAACTTAAAATAATTATACTTTAGCTAGGCAATTTAAATTTAAATAATTACATACATTTATTTTTGACTTTAATGAAATCATGTTTGTTTTTTTAAGAAATGAATTAACAACAGTCCTGTTAAATATGTTTCCGAGAATTTGAAGTAATTTGTTCAAGCTGGTACCATGCCACAGGGCCAATATATTTGCAATGGAAATTAATAAATCATAAAATGTTAGCATGGCAAAATATTTAATCTTGATATAATGACTTTCTTTAAAATAAATGAAATAAAAGTATCTTGAATCATACATGTTTAAATTATTTTCGTCATAAGATGCAAGAAAATAAGAATCTTGGCACGATTCAAGACAATGGTGGCTACAATTGTGTAAGATCTTTGAATTAATGCTTTTTATTTCTTCGTTGTCTTCTTTGGGACAAAATAATTTGTTGTGGTTAAATTTGAGCTTGGTCAAAGGGATTTCGTTAAATTTGACAATTAATAGATTGTCATTATTAGGAATACATTGAATTTTATTCATATATCCTTCAGTATAGCAATCATTAAGACAATCAAATCGTGTTTTGTTTCCATAATAATAACAATTTGTGTCATAAGGTTTCGGCAGTTTTTCAAATTCAAAGCGACTGACTTTTACTGTAAATGAATTTGTTTGCAGCACAGAGTCATCAGTGAAATAATACTCTTCAGTGGTATGTGAAGGGAGAGAGTTTGCATGGAGCAAAATCTTTCTATAGTATAGGTTTCTCAGTGGTAATAATGGATATAAAGACGCCGCTTCGCTATTAGTAATACCAAGTATAAACTGAGTGTCATATTTAGAGATTGTTAATTGATGATTGTTTATACATTTACCATGCTGAGATATAAAATTTATTTTTGGGCAAAAATCACGTTCCATCCGATTATAAGTATCATAGCAACCATACCATAAGTGTAACATTTCTAATTCATCTTCAATGTATAAAGTACCTTCTTGACTCTTATTATTCAAAATTATTAATTTGTTTATAAATTCTGTTTCATCATGGACAGTTATCAAATGTTCAACATAAGAATATTTTGAATATTGTCTTTGAACTGCTAAGAATGGACGGAAATGACGAAAAAACACATCAATTTTAGACTTAAGTAAACTTACATTTTTTTCACCCGAACCGTAAACTGTTGGCTCTAATATCTTGAACTTTTTGATAGTTTGCTCATCATTTTCATAAAATAATCGTTTGTCTATTATTTGCTCAAAACATATACTAATTCTCGGATACAATGAATTTGTAATCATTTTCTCCTCATTTCTATACGGAATCGTTTCAAATGATATTTGTGTCGAAAATTGCAAATAATTATCAATCAGTCCATAACATTGAAAGATAACTATAGGTAATGAGCTCAGGGTAATTAACACTTTCCATGGTAGATTTAAAAACCACAATGATTTTATTTTGATATAATTTAAAATAGTCTTGATATACATTTTCACATAAATATTTCGCAGTAATCGCACTATTCTTTCAATTCTTAATCGAAATAATATTTTAATCTTGATAAAATTAGCAAGCTTTTTTATAACTTCGCTGATATTGATAAATGACAATCCATACCATAGAGAAATTAATCCAGCAACTTTTGATAGATAAACAGTAAAAATGACTTTGGGTTCAGAATTATATCTGATATCAAGTGAGCCTTTATTTTGAATTATTAGCTCTGAATCAGATTTAGCAAGATAGTATTTATTATCCAGACGTATTGTATAATAATCTTGGTTACAATTTATAGGACAACTTTCACTACAATAATTTAATTGTCTTTCATTGAGTTCAGTATATTCTTCAGTATTATTGCATATCTTAATCGTATTATTCGAATCAAGTAAAACAAATTTCTCATTAATGAAAGGATTCGGATAACATTTGTTGTGTTTATAATGAAATTTGTTAACACATGATGTATAGCACGGGTAATAAGTATACTCCAAACCTGTTTATTATTAAAAAAAATATTAACTTAAATGTACAAGGAACATCGGCATTTTATTTAAGATTTATTTCCCACAAAACTGTACTTTATATATTTTTATCAAAGGTTGACCAAGAGTGGGGAAATAACCAATATTCCGCTTTTGCAGAAAATTTTGAATTTCCTATTCCCTGTCCCTGGGCGAAAATTTAACATTAAGGGGTTTTAAAATTTAACATAAACGAGTCTAACACCCGAGCTCACCCATAACCTAGATAACTAAGATGGCTCTCTTTTGATTTCAGCAAGAGCTTAAAACAATAAAGGATAATTAACTTACTATCGTCTTCACATTCATCCATATAAGGTGTCGATAGATATGTAACACTGGTTTTCCTCAAACGAAGGTCACCGTGAATGCCCTGTCGCAGTGATTTAAAGGCTGTCCCAGAATTAATATAATCTGGGCGCTTTTTCTCATTTACGAAATAATAAAATGCAAAATAGTCGTCGTGATTGAGATGCATCAATTCAAACCTTTCAAAATAGTATCCTAAATGACCCATGTCCTCTAATTTATAATATCCAAGTTTGAGATACCTTTCTTGTGTTTTGTATTTTATTGTGAGTTTAATATAATCGTCGTCTTTGAGGAAAATTTTGTAATTCTGAGCGAAAAATGTGTAACAAATGCCAAAATCATTGCCATAAATACTTTGCAAGACTTGAAAACTTGTGAAACAATTTTCAATTATCGTTGCATTTGATTCAATCGATTCATTTCTGAAGTGAAGTTTTGCCGAACATTCAAACAATTCGTTTGCATTTATCGTCAGATTTTTCATTTCATCGAAAGTCAATTCAGAGAATATCATTCTCTCAGTTTCAGTATAAAATAGACTCAGATTATAATTTCTCTCATTATAAAGATAATAACATTTAAAATTAGGTACAGTACTTTTTAGTTTATTGTAGATTTTCTCGCAAGCTGAAAATTTTGCTTCAAAATTAAGCGAGTTATTTCTCTGATACTCTTGGTATTTTTCACTCAATCCGAAGCGTTCATTAATTTTATTGATATCGAAGAATACCTTTCTTTCGGTACAAATACTAATCGATGGCAAATCAAATCCACGTTTATTTTCCGAGATATCTATTTTGTAGAGATAGGGATAACTCAAGTAATCAATGGTTACACGAATGAAACTATAGCTTAACCTTATAAAGCAGAATATCTTGATCATAAAGAGCAAGATCATACTATCAACCACTTGATGTCTAAGTATTTCGTAAATTTTCTTTAAAGCATTTATTAATTTTCGACTTACAGTTGAAAAGAAATAAATCCATTGAAATGCAAGATTAAAATAAATGAAGAATTTCTTGATCAATTTCATAATACTGTCTTTAAAAATACCCAGTATTATTAAAGTAATTTTAATAAATTGTTATTAATAATAAATTTAACTTTTAAAAGTAGAAAATTAATTGAATTAAAAATGCTCAAGATCTTGATTACAACAATGCTTCAAAATTTCTACTTGAGTGAGGTGAACATGCTAAAATTTATTTCCAATTTATAATACGAATGAAGTTATACGATCTAATTTTACTCGGCATTAAATGTTACAGGTATAATCAATATCACTTATTTACAATATCAATTTATTTTATCGTTCAATATTAATGAATTTGTTGCTTGTATATTATTCATGATCACAACAACATCTCTATTAATTAAAATTGTAATAGATTAGAATATATGATAATTATTTTGAATAAATGAGAAATAATTAGGTTCTAGAGAGAGATCATAACTCAAACCTCGTCGGGAAAGGTGGGATATCCTAGATGCAGAAACCTAGACAGTTCTTGTTTTTAAGCAAATAACAAGCTTGGTTATATTCCTAATTTTGTCTATTACAAAATAATTACCAGGGTGGATAAGTCCGTCTACATGCATGTCGTATCATGAATAACAGCTTGATTTATAAAGCTTGTTAATTAAATGTAATTTTTTATCTCGTTAAAAAATTAAGTTTAACCTTTTGTTCAAAAGTTAAATTATAATAAAATGTTTTGGGTTAGATTCTTGGAATGATTATGGGATAATCTAAAGGGGAGTTTCAGGTAAAAATCTTTTCAATTGTTTTATGATTTCACTGTAATCTTATCAATGATAGTTATTTATTGTTTGATGATTTATAAACCATGGTAAGTTGTACTACGCCTTAAATGGATTTTTACTATAGTTATAAATAATAAATGCCTTAAATATTTGTGTCACATAATATTTGTTTTATTTATACCCAGAGTAATTTATTCAATTAAGATAGAAAATAATTTACAAAATGCCTGGATATGAAAGATCAAGATTTGTCGGAATATCAGAGAAGGATCTGGATGAAGTAACCTGCAGCATTTGTCACGAGGTATTCAATAATCCTGTTGTCACTCCCTGTTGTCGTCAGACATATTGCAAGTCATGTATTGAGGAATGGCTCACAACTCAGGAGAGCTGCCCTAATGACCGAAAAAGTATGAGAAGCACAGAATTGACTCCACCCCCACGTTTTGCAATCAATTTATTAAACAATATGCAAATTAAATGTGATTATGAAGAAAATAGATGTCAGATAACCACGACCCTCGAGGAATTAGTCAATCATCTGGCAAAGTGTGATCGTAATCCTGATAAATATTGCATGACTTGTGATTTACCAAAAGTTTTGCCTCATGATCATAATTGTATTGCAAATATGATAATCAAAAATAGTATTTTTAGTGACCAAGACACAACAGATATTAAAATCTCCTTAAAATGCCTGATAAATAAGGATTTGTTTGATGTCTTCTATCAATTGGCAATTAATGGAAATTATGAACATTTGAAGACTTATTTCATGGATTTAGAGATTATTTATCGTCTTTTAAATGAAGTAAAAGAGAGAAGAAATTCAATTCATTTCATCTTTCAATATCTTATGGATAATGATCTAGGAAATGGTCGTAAACTTGTTGATTTATTTGAGGAATTGTATCAGAATATTGACCAAACTAACAGTTCTAACACGCCTATTTTATTCAATGAAGAAGAAATAAACAAAATAACCAAGGTTAAAATAGGCTTAGAATTGGGAACATTTCTTTTGGCAAGCAGTTGGTATGACATCAGTAAAGATGTTCTCAAGATTTCAATCGGTCTCTACGACAAGACTAAGGATAACCAGGATATGTTAAAATTGGTGTTTGAATGTCACTGGAAATTATTATCAGCTCTTGGATCTTTTGGTTATTTTAATGAAGCAAATGTTCAATTAAAAATAATCCAGGACATGATCATTGCTAATAATATTTTTTCAGACCCGGATCAATTCAATTTAGCTCAAGTATATGTAGAGTTCGCAAAATATTTCTCAAATCAATTCAATTATCACGAGTCGCATAAGTGGGCCCTGAAGTCAATTAAATATTTAACCAAGCTAACACCAGATTTCACAATTATTGACGCATGCAAACAAATATCCAAAACATTTTTAATTAACCAAGACTTCAAAAATGCTGAAATCTATTTTAATCACGCGATGGCTGTTTGTAGAGAAATATTTGACTTCAAAATATGTGATAATACTCTTACCATCGGTATAAAACATCTTAAACTTGCTGAAGTCTTGCTTGATTATGGCACCTATATGCTTGATATTAAAAATCCTTCTAGGTCAATAGTGATTACAGAAATGGCTCTTAACATGCTTGAATATATTCTGGGTTTAAATAAAAACCAGCCCAAAAACCTCCTGTTATCAAGAGCAAATGAAAGATTGGCCTATGCTATTTACGCTTTAAATTATGGCACTAATAATTCTAACAAGGCCAATTATTATATAGACAAAGCCATTAATATTGCCTCAGATTTAATCTCTCAAGATCATTATTTGTTCCTATTTATTAAAATGGGCAAGGTATACATTTTGGGAGAAGTAGCAAGGATAAATACCAACACTGTGAAGAAGAAAGAAATCCTTACAAAATGTCAAAGTATTAGTGATTTCTCTTTACAATTATCAAAAACATTTCTTGGTGAAATGAACCTGCAAACGGCAAAAATCTATGAGAATTTAGGCAGGGTAAATCAAAAATTAAGACAATATAAAGAGGCGGAAGCATTTCATTTAAAGTCCCGTTTTATCCGAGAAGAAATTTTAGGCTCAAAACATACCCAGTTATCAAGAAGTTTCAGTTGCTTAGCATGGCTATATTTCTCGATGAAATTATACAACAAAGCAGAACACTTTTTCTTGCAATCAAATAATATCCTAGCACAAGTTTATGGGGAAGAGCACAGAGATTTAAGTTTTGACTACAGAGGCTTATGTATTGTTTACAAAAGTCTGGGAAAACAAGAAAAAGTTCAATATTACCAGGGCAAATTAGATTCTTTGAAATCTTTGCAAGACAAAAGTCCTGCTAATTTAATCTTGATTAGAGCTATTGATTCGTTTAAAAAATTATCACTTGAAGAGCTGATTTTAGGAGTTAAATAAACTATTAATTATATAAATTCTATAATTAATTAACTAAGATTGAATTGTTAATTAAATATGCTAATAATAAATATAACAAAATGATTTAAAATTATTAATTTATGTCTATTAAAATTATAGATGAGTGGATTGTCTGACATACAGCGAGGCTCGATTTTATCCCTTGTTCGAAATTATCTCTCAAAAACTTAGCCCCACACAAAAGATAAAATCGAGCCTCGACTGTATCTTTAAATCGTGATTATCTTGCACAGCTACTTTCTAATCTATTACATTTTTCTGAAATCCATTGTCAGGTATTTGTTATTAATGAAATCAAATGACGTAAATCTGTTGTTGACTTTTGCAGTGATTTAGTGAACAATCCTTTTATGATAACAACTATTAAGTAATAGTTCTTAAGAAGAGATCACATGAAAAACGTATTAGATAACCCTATATTGTACCTTGATCTTTCTCATACGATCAAAACTGTATTTCATTGCAGTTTCATTGATTAGTAACACAATTATTACATGAGTTGATAAAATCACAAATAATTTTTAGAAACATTAAAAATGTTTGTCCAAAATCTCAGGATAGAAATGTTAATTATTATTATATTTGTTTCAATATCAACATTATATGCGCAAGGTAACTTTCAATATTAAACTTATAACAATTCCTTTATTAATTGAATATAATAGATCTATCAGAAAATGAAAAGTTCTTGCTCTATAAAATCGAGCAATTACAGTTACACATCCAACGTAATATAACTGATCTGGATAATAAAATTAACCTAGTTGAAGGTGAATTAAAAATTAATATGTTATAAACAAATTTACTCTTAATTTACTATTTAAAGATACGGCAAATAAGAACTCAAACACCTGTCAAAAGGGATGGTTTTCCTATTTAGACCAAAAATGTGTCAAGGTAATTGAGAAGAAGGGAACTGAAGTTGAAGCTGATGCAGCATGCCAATCACTTGGTAAACAAGCAACTTTACTGTCCATTCATTCTGAACACGAGGAACAGCATATCAGTAATGAATTAATGAAAAGTAACGGAATAGCAGACAATGTGTGGATTGGATTGAAATATACGGACAAAGCCTTCAAATGGACGGATAAAACAGCTGTTGATTACCAGAATTGGGATTTAGACGCAAAGAAAGATGGCGTCAATAAATGCGCCCAAATGTCAATCACAAAGTCATCATTAGGTAAGTGGTGTCCCATCCACTCAAATCTGAGCAAGGTCTATTTTACAAATAATATTTGTAAGCGTTGTCTGATCATGCTTGTTCATGTAATATTTTCACATAGAGATATAGCCAATAGATATAAGCAAATACAATATCAGCCGTCAATTTGGTCGCAATGGTTAACATTAGGTCAATGAGAGCACTTTACATACCACTCGTGCTTTTTCATAGACCTAATGTTAACCAATGTGACCAAATTGACGGCAGAGACTGTACTTTCCATAATGTGTAGCCCTAGTATTTAACATCAATTACCATATAAATATAATAGGATTACCAAGTATACAGGCATGTATCAATAAACAGAAAATTATTTACTCTATATATCCCTCTAACACCTCTATTAATATGACATTTTTCACAATTAGGTAAATGGAAAGACGAGTCATGTGATCGACAGAATCTAATCGTTTGTCAGACAAAACAGACGACTATTACTGTATTCGCAGACGATTTGAAAAATTTAACGAAAGTAGTAAACGAACAGCAAAACACAATTATCCAGCAAAAGGCACTCATTGATAAACAAGCAAATTCTGTAAATGCACTAAATGGACAGTTGGCACAAACAAATACCCACCTCAAAGTAACACTCAACTTGCACAGGCTAATAATGAGATAGCAAATCTAAAACAGTTTATAATTCCAATTGGTTTTATTTACACACAACTCCCTGGTCAATCAGAACCTGGCCAAATATGGCCACACGCAAAATGGGAACATTTAACCCCTCAATATGCAGGACACTTCTTTAGAGCAGAAGGAGGAGGTTCCGCTCCATTTGGACAAGTACAAGTTGAAAATTCTCCAAGGCTTCAAGATGTACAATGGGGAGTATCACCAGCCGGCAGATCAACAGGACCTATTGCCACACCTCCGGGTCAATGGAGTGGTTATATACGTAGTGGTAATTACAATCACGATGCGGATGGTCTTAGATTTCTTGTCTCTGGAGGTGAAGTGAGACCAAATAATCAAGCCATTCGCATTTGGAGACGATCAGGATAAAAAAAATAAGAATTAATTTTGTTTCAATCAATTATCATGGAAATAAATTGTTCAATAAACTATGCTCAACAAACATTTAATTAAGTAATTCGTTTGGTTTTCTATTATCTATATTTTTTATGGCAGTTGATAACTTTACAAGTATAGACAATTATAAATTAGAGTATTAATAGGTTTCATATTTAAGTCAAGGTAGTTAAATTCTCAAATTAAATCAGGATTGATTTAAGACAGGGGAAATATTTGAAATATTGAAATAAATTCAATCTCGCAAAATGAGATAGCGCATGATAAATGTTGAGCTTTAGTCTTCTATTCAGTCCTCTTGGGATTGAATGGATAAGATGGTTTCAAAGTTTAATACTTTGTGATTAATGACTAAGGCTAATTTTCCGTTGAGCATCGACACTAATTTCTCTGTGTACAGTCTATCTTATTGAGTAGGGTAATCTTTTTATCCTAATTCTTTTATTCTATTTATTATAAAGATTATATTCTAGATAAAGAGCTTATTTTACTCAAGTTGAGACCCGTTATATGAGATAGACTGTACTATTTAATATTTGTTGATCAAATTAATATTTGCCCAAAAATAGACCTTACTAATGTATAAAATTCAATTATGAGTATTATCTATCATATTATTCATTTGTGTTAGTGGTTTATACCTTGGAAAATCTCATTAATACATGTAGTTTGAGCTAATTAAATTTTGCTAAAGAAGTAAGTTACCATAGCAATATTTGTATTATTAGCGTTAAACTTAAAAACAAATGTACCATGGTGACAAAATACGAAGTTTTTTTATACATAAGTGTAAGGACAATTTGATATAAAAATAAAATCAATAATAATAAGTGAGCTAAAATAAAATTTCATGAAAATATTGTTAAATTTAAATATTATTATTGCATGGTAAAGAAAATTATTAATTTTTTTTTATTTATTTAATATAGATTAGAAAAATCATGTTTACATTTTTTCGTCGACTATTTAAGAAAGATGAAAATAGTGAAAAGGAGGATCAAGGTAATATATCAAAGTGTCATGTAATAAATATTGAATATTAAAGAACCGACTGTTTGCCACAGTATTTTTTATATCCAAGGAAATTTTTTCATTCGCCTTATAGATTGGTGGCTATGACACCACTACAATACTTTTATCCCCTAGTTTTGGAAAATATTTTCCCTGTGCTGTACCCATCCCTTGTAGCCATGAACCTTCCCCACTCCTGCTTTACCATGATAAGCTCATTATATCCAATGAAATATTTCTTAAAATTTTTCCTAATTTTTACGGCTTGGAATTGTTTGCCGTTACTACTAAGTTGCTTACTGGCATTTCAATACACCTACACATCTAGTAAAATTCAAAATAATTAACTGATAAATTTTATTCACTAATTTCCTAAAATATTTATAAATTGATATCAAATTTATATCTATTATAAAGATGTCAACAAAAGTATGTCTGCTGTAAAATTGGACGAGGTCACTCTATTGGATAATAAAAATGATCTCGAATTCATTAAAACCGTTAAGAAATATGACGGACAGGTCTCAGCGATTTCCGAGGAAGCCTCCTGTGAGAAGAGTGGAGTAATATCGGTTCAACCAATTGATTTGTGCTTTCCTGATGATGACCTCAAATTAGAGGCAGCTAACCATCCAGAAAGTATCGAGGAGGATTTTATTTTATCAAGTGGCATTGAAATGCCCAACAGTTTGAGAAATATGCATAAATTAGCTATGAAATATGCATCAGAAGGTCGATATGAAGTGGCGGTTCCACTCTGTAAACAAACTCTTGAAGATTTAGAGAGGGAAAATGGCCACAATCACCCATTTGTGGCTAGTACACTTAATCTATTGGCGCTGATCAATAGAGACCAGCAGGAATATTCAGAAGCAGAGAGTCAGTTGAAGGATGCGCTTAGTATCAGAGAAAAGATTTTAGGGAAAAATCATCCAGCAGTTGCCGCAACTCTAAACAACCTAGTTGTACTTTATGGCAAATGTGGCCGATATAAAGAGGCCGAACCACTTTGCAAGATGGGGTTAGAAATCAGGGAATTGGTCATGGGCAAATCGCATCCCGAGGTGGCTAAACAGTACTACAATTTAGCCCTTTTATATGAAAATCAGGGCAAATACGATGAGGTCGAGAAGTATTATTTAAGAGCGCTTGAAATCAATGAAGAGGTCTTAACTCCGGACGATAAATATATAGCAAAGATCAAGATCAATTTAGCCTCAGCTTATCTCAAACAAGAGAAGTATAAGGAGGCAGAGGTTCTATACAAAGAAGTCATATTAAAAGCTCACGAACGAGAATTTGGAAATATTGACGACAATAACAAACCTATTTGGCAGTTGGTTGAGGAAAGGGAGGCAAATATAAGTGAGAATAGAGTGGCCAACAATATAGAGTATAACGAATGGCATAAGTGGGTTAAAAAGTGTCCGGACGTTGAAACTGCACTGGATAATTTGTGTGCACTTTATAAAAGGCAAGGGAAAGCCGATGCAGCCGAAATGCTTGAGCAAATTGCTCTCAAACCTCTAAAAGAGGCACAATAAGTTGCTTGAACA
This sequence comes from Ceratozetes gracilis, assembly GCA_034694965.1. Classification (NCBI taxonomy): domain Eukaryota; kingdom Metazoa; phylum Arthropoda; class Arachnida; order Sarcoptiformes; family Ceratozetidae; genus Ceratozetes; species Ceratozetes gracilis. Next base: position 452 of record JAQIWF010001447.1, on the reverse strand, counting down.
AAAACACTTATTTATTTATTTATTTTTGATTAATTAATTAAATTTGATTTATTAAATTAAGTTTTCTTATGAATAATCATTATTAGTGTTGTCTATATTTTAAGCAGGGGTAGTTTTTCACCCAAAAACAAGAAAGGATATTTGAGAAAATGCAACATTGTAAACAGTATTGAATTTAATCAAAATAAATTTTATTTCTTATCAATTAAATTGATTTGACTTTTTGAATACAATTCAAATGTCATTTCAGCAAGAGCCCAAAACTGTGACTGTTGATAATAAATTATCGTCACAATAAAGAGTTTTAGTACTGGGTTCATATCTGAATTGACCATCACAAGTCATTACCAGTTTGGCCACATTGTTCTTGCAACAGTAGATATTGTGTTTATCATGCAGGTCAATCCATTCTCCATTGGGTTGTGGACATTGAAACGCCTCATTCATCACTA
>JAQIWF010001446.1:0-11985 GCA_034694965.1 Ceratozetes gracilis | reverse complement strand
TGCCTCTCAATAAAAGAACCTCTCATTAAGAGACAAATTTGTCTTGCACCAATGATTCTCTTATCTAGAGGTCTAACTGTAGTAATTAATTTGATTGACATAATTCCAGACACTGTTCAGCCCAGAAGTGGTGCTTAAATCACAGTTTATATCAATGGCATAACTAAACAATTAAAGCCATAACCTCTTTGACAAACTTATTCTGTAGACAATAGCTTATGAATGTGTTCTCGCACTTCATATTCATTATTATTAGAATTTCAGTCCATTTATACTTTTGGGTCTAAATTAGAGTCAAATTTATTCAAATTTATTCAATTGATAACTGAATTCACAATTAGAGTCATCGAGAATGGGATTTGACATCGAAAGAGTGATCGGAGAGAACAAAGATTTGCTCAAATGTCCCATTTGTGAGGGTGTGGTGGAGGACGCCATACAGATGTCGTGTTGCCAACAATTCTATTGTAGGAAATGTATTAATCGATGCCTCTTATCCAACATTAAGAAGAATGGGAACTGTCACTGTCCTGGGCGTTCACGACGAAAAATAGTAAAAGTTTCCCGAATTGTGGAACAACTCGTCGATTCTCTGACCATCAAATGTCAAAATATGAAGAATGGCTGTCCAACAGTCTGCAAGTTATCACAAATCGGGTCACACGAAAAGACATGTGAATATATGATTGCAGTTCTGGTGAGGTGTGAGTGCGGGCTTCAGATCAGTCGACAGGACAGCTCTCACCACAAATGCGTCAAAATTTTGAATCAGAAAATTAAATTTATGGACAAAACTATTGCCGGACTTCAGACTGAACTGAGAAAATTGAAGTATCGAATGGGTTCTCCACCGCCAAAGAAAGTGGTTCGTCACTAGTGGACAGACCATCGAAGAAACTAAAAAGAAGACAGTTTTGACCATTTTTTGAACAATTATATCCTTTCATGAATTCGATGTTTAACTCAAACAACAAATGATTTAAATAAATAAAAAGTCATAAATTTTAGGCAAAGAAGAAAACTTGAGATCATTTCAATTAAATATTTATTAAATTACTTAAAACAATAAAAATATATAAAATATCAAACAATATATAACCGGTATTTCAAGTGTAGGGGCTTTCAATCCATTTTATCAAAAGATCTAATCATTGGATTCTTATTAAAACTGTTTCATCATAAGGTTGTCTACAAAAAGTTTGGAAAAGAGTAGTCAATTCGAGGCAATTCATCAAAATCATCCATATAATAAGAAGGAATTATATCTATTTGTTTGTTGAGGTAAACAAGTGATGAGTTTTAAAACATTAACTATTAGTAAGTCTTTAATAATTAAAAATAGAAAATAGATTCTATAGTTGCAAAGGGTTTGTGCCCTTTCCTATCCTTTGTAAACAGAATCTGTTTGCAGAGAGGACTCAACGGTTAAAATAAATGAGTATTTGTTTAGTTGTCAACTGAATCACAATTTTTGTTATCATTGAAAGACTTCGGAATCCGAAGTTCGGACTCAAATCAAAATTATTAGAGAATTAACTTATATTCCAATCAGTAGTCGACCAGAGAATAGAGTGAAGTCCTCTTTGAGTAATTGTTTTATTTTTGTCCAAATTTAGAAACCGATTGAAAAGACTGCGATATCCCTTTCCTATTGTGGCGATCAAAGACTTCTGACCAAACGTTTTATCTAATGATTCATTTGATTCACTTTTGGAAACCTCTGGTCTCATAGGTTTGAAAGGAATGATTGCTTTCACGTCTTCTTCATAGGGTCTGAAAACAGTGATGGGACGCATAGTATGTGCCTCAACAATGATAATACAGCCCCACGTCGTCCCAATATATAGTTCGCAGCGGTCCTCCACTATAGTGAGAGCCGTCAACTGACAACTTCCCTCTTTAGAACATAAACTTAGTTTCATTTAAACAACGCTTAAATAGAAACTTACGGTTCATATGTTCTTCAATACTGATTGACATTAAGCTCTCAGAACAGGGCGCGAGTTTAGAACAGTCCAACCGACTCAGAATACAGCGCTTCCTCACATCCCATTGCCATATATTACAACCTATTAATAGACAAAAATAATGCACAAAATTCGGAATAATATTCGTTCTGTCAAATAATACCCGGATATAAATATGTCCAAACATATGGATACTGAGCTGTGATTTGAAAGACATCGAATCGTTCACTAATTGGTGTCCGACTTTCACTGTCGTCGTCGTCGTAATGACTAACTATGTGTTGAGATTTGATCTGTGACTGAGATAATGTGATGACAGCGATATTGCCCTCAGACTGTCCACACCAGAGCTCACAATCGTTATTCAAGTCATCTGTATTCATATCAACGTTAACCACACAAAGGAATGGTATTCCGTTGTTTCCAATCTCTTTGAAGCGATGGCTAATAATATCACACATCCAGAGACGACCACTACTGCTGGAGACGGCCACCTGACCCAAGGCGCTCACATAACACATACATCTGATGGCTGTGGGAGTGTTGTCCTCCAATTCCAACTCAATTCGACAAATTTGTTCGAAACAATTAATCGAATAAATATGAATACAAGCCTTTGAGTCTCCGAACCAGATCTGGTCATTGACCAGACATATACTCATAACTGTAATGCCGTCCAACGACATGATTGTGTGATAGTCTGTCCAACAAAAGCCATTACTAGTGATGAGATCAGTTTGTTTGCCAATTCTGGACAGAAGTAGTCGCAGACATGAATCAGATGTCATAAATGCATTGGCGCTGAGAACCGCATAATTGTCGTTAAGTGACGTCACATCCAATAAATGAATGAATTCCGGCGCAGAAATAATGGACACAATTTGACTGATAGACGGCCTATCCTTAGGCTGTTGTGCCCAACAAAGAGTCATCAAATCTATGAAATAACTGGGATATGAGAGGTCTCGTTGAGAGAGGGCCGGACGTCCCCCTTCCAGAATGTGTTCCTTAACGCACTCCTGATTTTCAAACGGCAAATGCAATGAAAGTAATTCATATAAAAACATTGCAAATGAAAAACAGTCCACTTTTTCAGTGTATTCCTCCTCTCCGTTGTATCGCATGATTTCCGGTGCCTTCGATTCAAATGAAATGAAAATAATTAAAATAAATGGAAATATGTTTTAATACAAACCATAAACCCTTCGGTTCCTCCAAAGCCTTTGGTTCCGGTGGGAAGTGATGGACGACTGATGCCATAATCGGCGAGTTTTATATCAACTTTTGGTCCTTCAGAGGCATCAATTGGTTGGAAAGGTTGAGGTATGTCCCAAACCAACACATTCTCTGATTTGAGATCACGATATATGATGTGTTGTCTGTGGAGGTATTCCAATGCTTTCGATATTTGAAGAATAATTTTCTGCAAAACCAAAACATCGAACTGAGTTCCAGAGCGCCGATAATTCCTGATTATGTGGTCGAGTGATCCCATGGGCGCCAACTGTAAGATCAGTGCCAATGGTTTAGTACATAACCCAACAAATGGTGCGATATTTGGATGTTTCAGATTCAACAGAATATTGAGCTCTTGTCGTGCAGTACAGTATGCTTTGCAGGCGTATTGAATTGGATCCCTTTCCCATTTGTTATGCGCTGCTTTGAACGCAACGGTGTCTGACTTTCGAGCACCATATCCGGGGTCTACCGGTTGTAACATTTTCATCGCCACATCCAAAGAGGTGTTATTTGTGACATCTTTAACACTGGCTCTGAAAACAAAGCCAAAGGCACCCCTTCCTATCAGTTTACCAGTTCGTAATTTTTCCGCTTTAATTAGGAAATGATCACCTAGATCACTGAACATAGTATCGGGGGCTAAAGACTGCATATTCAACTTGGAATGAATGGGACAGATAAGTGACTTCTGTTCATAAACGGTTAAAATGCAGTTTTCGACTAAAAATGAATAAATGAGTGGTTCGTCGCCACTATTCTTATCATAACTGTTCTGAGAACCACTCTTTTTAAAGCCATCGACTGAAGAGACTCGACTGGAGTCAAGTGATTCGCGACCCATTCCGCTGTCGCGAGAATCAGATGAACCGACGTTTTCTCTGTTGTCAAAGACGTCAAGTATTTGCCACTCGATATCGTCGGGAGATTTCAATTGATTTGAAGCCATTAGTGGAGAATTGTTGGGGTTTTGTGGACTTTGAGATATCAAACAGGAAGAACATGGAACTAATCGAGTGACTAGAAATTTGCCCTCAGATGTGTGCACAAAACGAGTTCCCAAAGTTGGATACCAGTCTTCAAGAAGAGTGTCGATGTGGTCGACCACTATTACCAATAGTTTGGCCACAAATTCTTGATTCGGTTCAATGGTATAGAATCGCGAGACGCCATCGGAATCAGTCGTCTGAACGGTTAAGCATTGATTCGGTAAATAAATCTCAAGAAGTGATGATTTGTTAATTTGGATGTCTTTCCAATGCCCCTCCATTTGGGCCAAAAACTTCATATTATAGTAATCGTAAGGATTTAGAGGTAAATGAGAGAAGACTTCTTTGATTCGAATGAGATAAGTGTGGAAATGCTTCAAAGCAAAGCCTGTCTGCCAACAGAGCCACTCAGCTTTGCTGTTGAATAGGGAGAGCAATATTGGGTCTGTCTGTGCATTCGATGGAATTTTAAAGAAGGATCGGATTATTTCAATGATGGAGTCGTCGCCCAAAATGCGAGCCATAAGTCTCGACCAAAAACCACTCGGAAAGTAAGTCATCAAAAGGAGTCGATGTATGGAATGTGTCGGTCGAGAGATTACAGTCAAAGAGCACTGAGTTTTACATTTTGGAAGCGCTTCTGATTGTTCACAAACAGAGACTTGGATTTCATCTAAGGATATAATGGCCGGACTTTTGGGCGCTTCAAAGAGTGATTGCGATTGGAAACGGACTTTAAAAGCCGGCAATTCTTTGCTTTGATACGTTTTTCTTAGTGCCCAACCTCTGGATCGCACAGGTATCTATCCATTTAAGAAAGATAAGAAACTAAAGAAAGTTCTCCTATAAAGAAGTTCTTACCCTAACATCACATCCTGGGAGCCCTGCCCTCAAATCCTCTTCTCCATGTAATAAAGAAGGGATAAGAAGAGTACGACTATCCCAGGTAACGGCCACTTCGAATTTATTGAGCAAATTAAGGAGATATGTTTGGGAGTCAGTGGGGGCGCACTTCGATAACTTGAAGAGTTGACGCAAATCATCGATTTTCATAAGTCCTAAAAAGACAATAAAGTTATAACTTATGAGACAAAAAATCAATAAAAATATGAAACCATTTCTAGCGTAGGGATTGATTTCTCTGATGGTCACCACATGAGCCAACATATCGCACAGCCATTGCGGGTCCAGGAAATACAGATCTTTGAGAGTAGAGTCTTCGTAGTGAAGAAGAACTCCGTTTTCGTGGAGAAAAATAGTGGCCGAATGCAGTTCTGACATATCCCTAAATGCCATTCCATACCTGTTCATCATTTCACCGATAACTGCACTTTTGTACTCTTCAGATCTTAAGACGGGATCTTTTCCCTCAACTCTTCGCTCATACGATAAATATGAGACAACGTCTTCGAGTGCCAAATAAGTTGAGGGCACCTTCTGCTCCAGTAATCGCTCTTTACTTCCCGGACATCTCAGTTCAAAGACTGTGTCGTATATGAGATTACATAACAGTTTGATATTATGTTTGGTTTTGACACTTATTTCAATGGAGTCGATCACTCGGGGAAGACCACACTTATCGGGATCGACAACATTTATAAACCGCTGTCTTATGTTTTGTTGCAACTCTTCCGCATAAAAGGGAGGGAAGTATTCTTTGATTAAATCATAGTGAGTGCCAACTATAATGACAGGAGAGTTGGGAGCTCTGGCCTGGATGTTAACCAACCACTGAAATATTCCGTCGACACCCCTCTCGCCATCAATTATCTTCCAGACCACTAAATATAAAGATCTCTTCGACAGAAAGTACTGATGCGTTGCATAATATTCTTTCTGACCCCCAAAATCCCAGGTCCTGAAGGAGACGGGTCCAAATGATGTCTGTCCCCGAACTCGCTTATCATAAGTCCAGTCACAAACATCTACCCCAACGGTTGAGAGGGTCACTCCGCGGGGGGTTTTCATACTTAAATTTTTGTTTCCCATCCTTTTGCCCCAATGTTCGGGGGTTTTACGTTTGTAAGAACCAGTGCCCTCCTGTCTCAATAAATCCAATATAGAGGTCTTTCCTATACCCTGAACGCCGACAATCATTAATTTCATTCTCGCGTAAGACTTAGCGCTAAAATAAATTATATTTACTTTAATTTTCTAATCTTATAATCAAATGAGTGATGACTTACTTTTCGAGGATTGACTTTAAATACCCGATTATATCCATTGTCTTATACTTCTTGCTCTCAATCATAGTCTTGAGCGGTTCGTTCAGATTACAGCCCCTGACACTCAAATTCCATAACTTATTCAATAAACCCATTTCTGGCGGCAAATAATTGATGTCTTTATTGGCCGATAGGTTAAGAACCGACAAATTGGTCAAATCGCTTATGTTTGGACACACCTCTAAAATGCAATTATTCGATATGTCCAGCATTGAAAGGGTAGGGAACAGCAGTTTATTGTACTTAAGACCTGTAATTAAAATATTAATTATAATGTGATTCGGATAAGCGTTCGAACCTTTAATCAAATGATTGTTTTCATCTAATTTTTCGAATTCGTCACAATTTATCTCTTTTTCTTCGGAACTGATGACAATGTCAGTCAACTTGTTATTCGATAGAATCAAAGTTCTTAAGTTATCTAATCTATTGTGCAGTTTGTGACCACAACAACAATTTGTTTTCAAGTTCTTCAGTGAAATAGAACTCGATTTGGGACTCGAAGACTGATTCAGTTCACTATAACAAGAGATAGTATCCAAATGACTGGACTTCTCGTCGGCCTCCACTTTAAACCATTCAGTGATCTGATTGTGGGATAAGTCGACGTGTTTTATATTAGCCGGATATGATTTGACGGAACCCAACGACTGAATACAGTTATAACTTATATTAAGTCGACTTAAATTGATTGCTAAACACGACAACATCGGAGGAATGCGCTCAAAACCATTGTGGGATAAATTAAGTGATAATAATTGACAATATTGTCGAGAATCTGACTCCTCTTCATTATGAGCGCCGGCCACCACTTCCACACTTTGACTCCAAAGATTAACGCGATTTATTTCTTTTTGACACAAATTGTTTGACACTTTTTCTTCTGAATCCAATTCAATGTCAATATTTTGAAGATCTTTTTCACTGATCGCCAAACTCTCAACAGAACTGTCGCTCTTTTTAGGTCTTGATTTGAGACTATTATTACTCTGATGTATAGGCGAAAGATTCGAAGTGCTATTTGAGCGGACGGGTAGATCTCTTAATAAGTTCAATGATAGATTTAATTCACGCAGTTTAGGGGCCGTCCAAAAGGCATATGGAAGTGAATGGAGTTTATTATTTGACAGATCTGTTCATATTTTAAAACTCAATGAATACCAACTCTAAGTCTGATAACAATAATACCAATCATTTGAAGTGACTGTAATTCAAAGAGATTCTTAGGAACGCATTCCAAACGATTGTCCTGAAGATAGATCTCTTGAAGAGATGGAAGCGACCAAACTATTGGACCAAATCTTAGATACTTTACTGAGAAAAGGTATAAAACCTACCGTTTGTTTGATTCATTGAATTGTTTAAAGTGAGAGCAGAGGAATAACTCTGAGATTTTCTCATTCGTGAGAATCCAGACTTTGTGGCCTCGAGTGGAGACATGAGCTCTGAATCAATTTCGGGCAAAGTCTCCAAATTGTTTTGCGATAAATTCATTACAATAAGTGATGGCATTTGAAACAAACAAAAGGGCACTACTTTTAACCCATTATTAGATAAGTCGAGACGAGTTATGGCTGTGATTGCCGTCAATTGGTTTTGAATATTAAGTTTGAGTTTAATATTATGGGCAACGGATGCGTCGATCAGCCATTGCTTTCGGATTTGATTCAGACCTTTCAAAGAGTGCCAATTAATCATAACAGGAGTCGTAGGAAACATGGAACTAAAGGTGACGTTCCCTAAAAGCAAATTTATATAATTCAATGAATCCAATCATTAAAGCAATTCTTACCGACAAACCCTATCCCTCCCGAACCAGTATTGAATTGAAGGGCTTTTTTATTAATTTTGAACTCCTGGTCCGGATGTGATTTTAGAGATAATATTTTAGACATCAAATGATTGTCTCCATTACTTGAGGCCACTTTCAGAGCGAGACAGTCGTCATCGCGAGCACCATATCTGATAAGAAGGTCAACAGTAGAGGCGTCCCGATTGCCCACCGCTTCGTTCAAAGAAGTTGATGTTTGTTCCTCCGTCTGTCTGTCCTCACCATTCAAATGAATGACTAAATTAGGATTTGCTCCGCGAGAAAGCAGTGCCGAAGCAATCGGATAATGTCTTCTTCTGACAGAGGCGTGGAGTGCGGTCTCACTCTTGTTATTACAATAGATATCGAGAAGAATGGGACAAATAGATAACGTTTTGAGGGTAGAGTTGGACTCATTCTCTGTTTTGTTTCTCACATAAATAGTATTGCCAGTAGAGGTGGGGCTCAATCTGTCAATTATCTTCTGAATAGTGGTCTTCCTCTTTGTAGGACTAGTATTACTCGAATCACAATTACTACTATTATTGAGATTATCATAATTGGAGTCATTTTTATCACAATTCGTTTCATTGTTTGTATTTTGTTTTTCTAATCTAATGGCAGACACTTTGAAGCTCAAGAGGAAGTCAATTAAGCGCTGATTGCCTACCAGTGCGGCCACATATAAAATGGTCTGACCGGTCACGTCCTGAGCGTTAATATCAAAAGGCATATAATATTCATATTGTTTACTCTTGTCGTGGAATGTCTGGAGAATGACTTTCGGGTAATCAAAGTTTAACAATAAGTCGATTACATTCAAGTGGTTATTGATGGCCGCCCCGTGAATGGGCAGCCACTTCTCCACTGTCGACACATTTACATAATTTGGGAAATGACTTAACAGAATCTCAACGATCTCTTTGCGACCCAAATAGGACGCGATATAAAGAGGCGAGTATTTGGTCACTGGATGTATGCGACCGTCCGCTCCTTTACTAATCAATAGCTCCACGATATGTCTGTGCCCGTCCTGACAGGCCTTAAACAAGAGAGTATTGCATCCATTGGGTGTACTGTTCACTATAAGCTCAGCATCACATTCACATTTGTTAAGCACTTCTTTGGCCTCATTTATGTTGCCTTTAGAGCAGGCAGTGCTCAGACACTCATAGAGTTCGTGACGGACTCTTTCCAACTCATCTGTAAAACAATGCAAAAAATCTTATTATTCTTCACAACAAAAACTTCACGAATCAGTTGAAAGATTAGAAAATTATTCGAAACGAAAAGAAAAAGCAATTAATTCCTGAAAACTATTAAGAATTAAACGAATTTATTCATTACTTACTATAAGCTTATTAATGGCTAAACATTTAAATTTCAAATTACTATTAAAGTGTTTAACTATTTGTGCAGTCATTACATGAATATTACAAAATTGAAATTATATGAGAGATAACATTGTTTTCATAATCACTTTGGAGGCTATTTTCGGCACTAAATCTATTAATTATTTTATTTGTTTATTCATTAAATGATTAGTAATTAATGATTGAATGCATTTGTGTAACGCAATGGCAAACAGAGCACACATACCGACGGCATCCCTCAGTAACTTCATGACAACTGTGTGTCCATTCTGTTCCGCGATATCCATAGCTGTGAAGCCATTGCCGTCTTTGGCCAAAATGTCAACTTTATGTTCGAGTAATAGTTTAATGATATTTGCGTTTCCATTCTCTGCGGCGATGTGTAAAGGGTTCTGATGTGGGGGTCATTGCAATTGAGTGAATGACAGCATAATTATAGGCATACCTTCCGCAGGATATTATTTTGGAGATCATTAAGTTGTCCCAAATTGGAATCGGCTTTAAATTAATACAAAACCATTTAATCAAACGTTTGAAGGAAATACTCATTTAATGCTATTATAAGTAGACTAACAATATGTGACCCAAACCTAGAAATAGTGTCTTCAAAGTTGCTTTAATAAAGACTGAATGAATGAGTGCTCACACTTTGCAGACAACCAATTATTAGTAGACTTTTCAGATCAAAAAATGAGACATTCATTAACTTGTCTTCACTCAAGTCTGGATCAATTGTAGGACATATTAATCACATTATAGTGAGAGAGAAATAATTAAAAAACAAAGGGATTGGAAAATAGAAATAATTGTTAAGTAAATAATTGAATCATTTTGTAGTGAATGTCAAAACTGATTGAGTTATAGATAAGAAGTGAGGAAACAAAGGATAAAACAAATGTAAATCTAATTGTTTTCAATACAAATAAATCTTTTGGTTTAAAGACTATTCACTTATAAATAATCATTGATTTGAAGCCAGACTTTAGACTTGGATTTGAATCAAAAAACAAATTTGCAAACAGTGTTCACACAAATCAACGAACTATTCCTACTCTTTATGGCTATAAATAAAAAGATAATCAAAAGATGGTTACCTCCAGCGTTGAGGAGGATCTGAGTGCAGGACTCGCTGTCGCAACAGACGGCCGCATGAAGTGCTGTCCGACCCTTAGAGTCGGTGGCATTCAAATATTGCTTCTGTTCGGTGATTATTTGCTGTCAATATCTTATACCTAATCATTGGACAGACCTGTTCTCCTGAGAGGAGATCCTGGAGTAGCTCATGATTGCCCCAAAGACAAGACTGATGTAAGAGATGTCCCGCGAATTCTTCGTCCATTGTGTTGACCACTGATCGAGTGATGGCATGGGTTGACAAATGGTGTCTAATATGGGATAAATCGTCGGACAAAACTTGATTTAATCCAGTCTTTGGGTGAAATTCATTCTTATAATCCATTTAAAAATCGTATAAAAGACGACAATTGTTTGATCTCTTGTTTGGCCACAAATCAAATTGAATGTCATTTTTGAGACAATATTTGTGAACCAAAATAAGAAATAAAAGATACAAAAAGTGAATCAATTAAAACAATTGCTGTCATTTGAAGACTTAATTGCATTTAAATTGAGTTAATTTGCAAATCATATGAAGTGATTGAAAGGTAAACAAAAATGAGACGACAATCACAACAAACACTGCAATCATATGCGAGAAGAGAGAAGACGTCAGACAATGCATTCAAAACATACGTCAAACCATCCAAACAAAAAGGGGTTCACTTCAATCAACCCTCTCTTCTAAACATTTGACACTTTGATCAGGGCTACTTTGTTAATTTTGGTACCTTGAACAATTAAAATTACATGTAATCAGATTTGATCCTTATGAAAATTGTTGTTTCACTTTAATACTCCATTAAATCTAAACATTTCATTAAAATTTACAGAATATTCTTATAAAGAAATTTATTTGACTAACATTTTGTAAGACAAAACTTTGTCTGTCCCCGATTAATAGACCTTTGTCTCATAGGAACCACATCTGGTAAAATTTAGTTGAAATTAAGCAAATCTAAAGGGAAAACAAGATTTCTTGTCAAATGGTTTGTCCAAATAAGGTGTGTCTGGTGTCCTACAGTCCTGCCACCACTCACGGAGAGTACTTCCTTTTCTTTTGAGTTGATTTTGAAGACTTATTTCATTAGTATTAGTATTAAGTCTTCGGCAGATATTACACAAATAGTCAAAAGGAGTTCTCCGAACACATAACCCATTCTTCCACTTAAGATATGAATTGTATTTTTGTTTATCGTTTGCCACAACTTTGAGATAATCTGCGAGTCGTTTGGCGGTTGAGATGTCACTGATATTCATATAGTCCTC
>JAQIWF010001445.1:0-11993 GCA_034694965.1 Ceratozetes gracilis | reverse complement strand
TCCTTGATTAATGTTTTATTGAATATATTATTATTCCTTTTGGAGCTCTTGTGTTGATAATAATAGAGTGTTGTATATGAAAATCGCTTTAAATTCGTTATAATATAATAATTATATACATAGTATAAAAGCAAATATCAATTAATTTCATTGGTATTTGATATCAAAACCAATCAATAATTTATTATTTGTTTTTGAAATCTATATCTGTATTCACGTATTCAAAGTAGGAATGAATTGTTTCGAGATATAAGTGCCAATCCAATGATATCAGAGAGAGTAACCAGGTAGTCCACTAATTTATCGAAGCAGTTAAAGCTTTTGTGGAAACTCCCATATTGTTTTGTTATAAAATTTAATCCAGGTAATTTTAATTCCATTGTTATAAAGCTTATCATATAATACTTTAATAAACTTTTGTTTGGTAATAAACTTGGAGATGTATAACCTGTGAACTCCTAAACTTTATTTATCGTCTTATGACAATAAGGGAGGAATTAGATTCGGTACACATTTCTGGGAGACTAATATTCTACAGATTATTAGCTTTGAGACTATTTTTAGTATTAGAGGACAAATCTAAAAGTGAGTAAAACTTATTATTATTAGCAAATTTACCTTGTTCAGTATTGTGAATTAATGATATTTTGTGGATATGGAAAATTTTGTCACATTTAATAAACAGACAAAACTGTTTAAAGCAAAAAGAGATTATCTGAAAGTTAGTGAAGAAATTCTAAACCATTACTTGAATTACTCTCTGATTAAAAATCATTGACTGAAAGCCTCTAATTCTGTCTCTAAATAAATATTTAGCTCTCATTTATCACACACTCAAACAAATCAACACCTAATCAACAACTTCTACATTTACCAAGAGTGTCTTGTTATTCAATTTTTCATTGCAAAAATAATAAATATACATGGGCATGCGTTTATGATAGTAGATATTTCCCAATACAATTAATATACAAGTTCTTTATCAGATTTATAATTTTGATAAATTGAACAGGCTAATAATTTGCTATAGTGATTTGAGGATTACATGTAATGGGGTAAATGTAAGCAGGCAAATTTTAAAGGTATTTAAAATCTATAGGTAAGGTAATATATAATATCAAACTTACCGCTCAAAGCTGTAAAAACTTTGTAAAACAATGAATAAGTTTTGAGTGAAAAAAGTGTTTAAACTTTGAACTAATGATAATTGAAATCACTTTTGATTATAACTTATCAATAGATTGGAGACAAACACAGCATAAGATTGCGTCAGAATATGTCTGACTTCGGGTCAGAGCCGACTCTTTTATTGCCGAAACATTGGTGTCGTGCGCAAAGTTATTCGGCACAACTGCATCAGTTAAGGGTCGTCTGCATAAACTACAGCACAACCTTTTTCTAATAAACACTATTTTGGTCAAATAACTTCATGGTTTTTGTCATATTTCAAGAATTTACAGGGAAATCAATGAAGTAAAATATTCATAATTAATTTTAATTAAGAATAACTAATTTATCTTAATTTTTATTTTTTATTAACAAGGTTAACTTTTAAATAGAATTTGAGTGTAATAATTGATTTTAAAGTTTCTGATGACGACATCGACACTTCTGTTTCTCAGTCATGTCGTCATTACTTTACACAAATTATTGCAATTTGATAATGCATTTATAAATGAATGTTCTAGATAAAAATTTGAAATTACAAGATATTGCATTCTAAAATTTGAATTTTTTTCTGATCACAGAGTTGCAAGAATATGAAATATTTGAATCAAGGTTGAAAATTAAATAAATTTATTAGACGTGGTATTTGGAGCGACCCTTAATGTGGAAAATTCATTGCGTTTACGATAAAGTGTTTGAAATAAACAACATTTTAATTAAAATAGTTTTTAAGTATAATTTGTTGAATCAGTAAAATGAATGTCTGCCGAGTGGGACAATTGGCCACCAAACAGACCGCGGTATTCCTCTGCGATATGCAGGAGAAGTTCCGGACTAGTATTCAATATTTCCCCGCTATAGTCGAGGTCTCATCTCGTGTTTTGAGAGCCGCAAAAATATTAGATGTGATTATAATTTACTTATTAAATAAGTTATACATAGTTTTAGCATGTTTAAGTTTGCAAATTTACTTATAATTTATGAAGATAATTAAGCTAGATCCTTAAGAAATATGCTACCCTGATAACTTGATTGAACTTTGATAACTTTGTAATCTTGTTATTTTTGTGTGAAATTGTGATCCATTTTTAATATGATTTCATATATAAGTTAGACTCAGATTAAAAACTATTGAAATGCTGGAAATTTGTGTCCGATTAGATTATTCTGACATTTCTATGCAAGAAGTTATTCTAAAAAGATCCAGGGCTATTTGTCATTTGTTTATTCAAGCATTAATGAAATAGGGCACTTTTTAAAACGCTTATATAATTAAATGTGTTGGAATTGAACTAGCAAATAATCTGGACCTTTAGCATCACTAACTTTGATATCCTTAACATTTACTGTTATCTTGAGATAAGATCCTTTTTTTTGGAAAACAGTTGTTTCCAATCAAAGAAGGCTTTTCTCAAGAAATATATCTCAAAGTTTATAAACAAATGCTAAGAAAATCAAACAAATATTGAAATTATGAGATATTTTCTGAAATGGCGTTTAATTTTGTTGAATGAAATGATTGACTCAAATATCTATTTAGTATTTCATGTCTCAAAAAATTTGGTTTTAAATCTTCTGAACTTTTCATTCGTTAATATTTACTATAATTTTGATCTCAAATTCAATATATTTTTGTTTAGTCTTTCATTCAATTTGTTTCAATGATTTATTTGAATTTTTCGTTCATTAGATACCAGTGATTGTCACCGAACAGTACCCTAAAGGTATGTCCTCTAATGTGTTATATTCTTAATAAATGTCATTTTATTTGATAGGTTTGGGCGCAACTGTTCCCGAACTGGGAATTCAGGAGTTTCCTGATATCAAACCTGTGGCTAAAACACAGTTCTCAATGTTGACAACAGATATATTGCACAGACTTCGCACAGACCATCCTCAGGTCAACACAATTGTGTTGTGCGGTATTGAAACCCATGTCTGTGTTCAGGGAACAGCTCTTCAGGCTATCAAAGACGGTATGAATTTCATACTCTGAAAGCAATTCAAAGAATAATATAAAATAAATGTAATATTCTGTGCATTAATACGATATCAGGTTTCGAGGTTCACGTCGTTGTTGACGGCTGTAGTTCCCGATCAATGGTCGACAGAATGTTTGGCTTCGAGCGGATGAAAGCCGCCGGTAATTGACTTCTTATTATTTGATTTGTCATTAAATGAGTTAACATTTTGTTTGAATTTCGAGGCGCTTGGCTTACGACTAGTGAATCAGTGATTCTGTAAGTCATTCATTAAAATATAAGGCATTGATTCACAAAATTAATTGATTACTCATTTAATAATTCTTCAGTGGATTAGTTGGCGACGCATCGCATCCAAAGTTCAGGGAATGTCAGAAAGTTATTATGCAATCGGCGCCCGACTCAGGACTGCTCTCTCTTTTGGCTCAAAAACTTTAAGATATGTTTAAAGCAATTATTTTTATGAATTAATTGTTTTTACTGCTAATCATGTTTTAAATTAATATTTTTTTATGAAAATTAGTGTTAATTTTTTTAAAATTAACGCCAAATTTTTGAATCAACCCTTTAATGATTCAAAAACAACGTATAATAAAGAGGAGGTTTATTAAAGCAACTAATTATATAAATTGAATGAATGTGGTTTTTTGAATTCATACAAGAATTTTAGAAAATATTATATGTCCCATATGCATTTTTAAAATTAGCTAGTTAAAATAAAACGGTACCAGATTTTTAAGTCTTGTGAAATATTTTTGGGTATAAGTCATAAATAAATGACTCGTTTTATATGAATGAATATAAGGGATGACATCATTGGTTGTGTTGACGACTGTATTGATTGAGTCATAAAATCATTAAAGTTGTGAAGACTTCGCCATTTAGGCATCAAAATTGTGTCAAATCGTATCCATTGAAAGATCTGATCCACTGAAACAATGGGGACATTATTACGATCTGAGGCCATGTCTTTGTGTCAGCTGTTCCTGCAGTCAGAGGCCGCCTATAATTGTGTTTCAGAATTAGGAGAATTGGGTTTAACTCAGTTTCGGGACGTAAGTGACAATTATCTTAAGATGTGTTGATTTGGTCATTGCTCACCATTTGATCCTTAGCTCAATCCCGACGTCAATGCATTTCAGAGGAAGTTTGTGAACGAAGTCCGTCGATGTGACGAAATGGAGAGAAAACTCAGTAATTATTTGCTTTTTTAGCTTTTCTTCGAATCAATTTCCCTCATATTTACCATATTTTGTGTCCAATTTTATGATCAATCATTTGATTGGTTTTTATATTTTGTTGAATTGATATAATTGTGGTTTTTGTCCGTTTCTGAAGGATATTTGGAGAAAGAGATCAAAAAGGATGGCATTCCTATGTTGGATATCGGCGACAATCCTGAGGCGCCCCAACCCCGGGAAATGATTGACCTCGAAGTCTGTTAACTATTGTTTTGTCTTTGAATTTGATTTTAAACTAATTTTGTCTTAAATTGAATTTTAGGCCACTTTTGAGAAACTGGAGAATGAGTTAAAAGAAGTGAATACCAACGCAGAGGCACTGAAGAAGACATACTTAGAGTTGTCTGAATTGAGACACATCCTGAAGAAAACCCAACAGTTCTTCGATGAGGTATTGTTTTTGAGAAAAGAGTGAGAAATGGTGTCAATTGTTGTTGTCTTAAATTATTTGTCTTTCACTTGACTTTGATTTCAATTTCTATTTTAATCTTAATTTTAATTATTCTTATTATTCGTCTCATTATAAGCCGTTTTCAAAGAAATTGAATTTAAAATCAGTTAAAAATTACAATTATTTTTGAATCAGTCATTCAATTGACTCAATACATAATGAGATGATTAAAGAGAAAAACTTTTCTTTAATTAATTCGCTTATTATTTAAACACCAGTAGATTAATAGAGAAATTTTTATTTTTTTTCCCCAAATTTTCCACTTTTATGTTAATTTTGTCCGTTATTTAATGACCCGATTATTGTTGGCCGAAATCACCGAATCATTTATTTGTATCTCATTTCAATGACCACCGAAACCAATGTTTGGATTTCTTTTGCTGTCTTTTGCTTTGGTTTTTGGTTTATTTCGGGTTTTGTCTGTCTTTTGCGTTAATTTTTTCGAACACACTGTCTGTCCATTTGTTTGTGTGTCTGTCGTGAATGATATGTGAATCATAAGGTCGGTCACATACAGATGCAAGACTCAGGTATGGGCGACGAGAACGTCCAACTCCTCGGAGATGAGGGACTAAGAGCTGGCGGACAACAGGCCATGAAATTGGGGTAATCCTAACCATTGAGCTCTAAATATGGGTTATTAATCAATTGGTTGTTATTTAGTTTTGTGGCCGGAGTTATACTTCGGGAACGTCTGCCGGCTTTTGAGCGTATGCTATGGCGGGTCTGCAGAGGAAATGTTTTCTTAAGACAGGCTGAGATCGAGACTCCATTGGAAGACCCGCACACCGGAGACAATGTCTATAAGTCAGTCTTCATTATCTTCTTCCAGGGCGAACAACTCAAGTCCAGAGTGAAAAAGATATGTGAGGGGTAGGTCTATTTCATTATTGACAACAAGGACTGTGCTCTCAATCTTTAATATATGTTTATTTTTATTCTGTGCAATAGATTCCGTGCGACACTCTATCCCTGTCCGGAAACGCCATCCGATAGGCGTGAAATGATTGGCGGAGTTGTCTCCAGAATCGATGACTTAAATACAGTGTTGTCGCAGACCACTGAACACCGGCACAGAGTTTTGGTGGCGGCGGCTAAGAATATAAAGAACTGGTTCGTCAAAGTGCGCAAGATCAAAGCTATTTACCACACTTTGAATATGTTTAATCTGGACGTCACACAAAAGTGTCTGATCGCCGAATGCTGGTCAGCGGTCGACGACTTGGAACGCATTCAAATGGCACTCAGACGAGGAACAGAACGCAGCGGATCCACTGTTCCCTCTATTTTGAACCGAATGGAGACACATGAAGTACCCCCGACTTACAACCGAACCAATAAAGGTATGAATCCTTTAGAGATTTGTTTGTCCTCATAAATACCCTTCCATTTTGTAGTGACCCGAGGCTTTCAGAATATAGTGGACGCGTATGGAGTGGCCACATATCGGGAAGTGAACCCGGCGCCGTTCACTCTGATCACATTTCCCTTTCTGTTTGCGGTGATGTTCGGAGACGCCGGTCACGGACTCATTATGACTGCATTTGCCCTTTGGATGGTTCTTAAGGAAAGAAATCTCATTCAACAGAAGTCGACAAATGAAATATGGCTGACATTCTTCAACGGCCGATACATTATTCTATTGATGGGCTGTTTCTCCATCTATACCGGACTTATATATAACGACGTCTTCTCGAAGTCCATCAATCTGTTTGGCTCCGCGTGGAAGGCTGTCCCATATGATAAGGATCTGAGAAAATACACTCACGATCACTACACCCTCGACCCTCAGAAGATGGATGGCGGGCCCTATATTTTTGGCATCGATCCGGTATTTCATTGAGTGCTTAGATTTGAAACTTTGTTTTATTATTTTCTTTCATTTGAAGATTTGGCAAATCTCTGAGAATAAGATCCTTTTCCTTAACTCATACAAAATGAAGTTATCGGTTATCTTAGGCGTCGCACAGATGTTATTCGGTGTTATTTTAAGTCTTTGGAACCACAGGTAAGCCTTCGATTGAATATTGATTTCAATTTGTGTTAAATTTTGACAAAATATTTAAATACTTTTAATTATTTCGTTAAATGTGTTGAGTCTTCTGATTAAGTCTTCATTTGTTGACTAAAGAGTTATGTCTTAACCATTGCTTCTCTGATTAGGTATTTCCAGAACCGACTGAACATTATCTGCGAATTCATACCTCAGGTTATATTCTTGATGTCGATCTTCGGTTATATGAATCTAATGATTGTCACGAAATGGTTTAAATTTGACTCAACAAAGAGCGGGTGCGCCCCTTCCATACTCATCAATCTGATCAATATGTTCTTGTATAAATACGTGGAGGACGATGACATAAATCAGCCCTGTTATCTAAAGAATTGGTACCCTGGTCAGAAGTTCTTCCAGACAATTCTGCTGCTGTCGGCACTGGGATGTGTGCCCTGGATGCTTTTCATTAAGCCATATATCCTTAAGAAGCAACACGAGCTAAAAGAGCGCTTCCATCCGACTAATGAGGTTCTGGTCGATGGCGACGCTGGCGGTGACGCCACCATCACTATTGAGCCCTCACATGGAGATCACGGCTCCGGTGACTTTGATATCTCTGACATTTTCATACATCAGGCCATACATACTATTGAGTACTGTTTGGGTTCGATATCACACACTGCGAGTTATCTCCGACTCTGGGCTCTAAGTCTGGCTCACGCACAGCTCTCAGAGGTCTTGTGGTCAATGGTCATGAAGATAGGGCTGTCCCGCGAAGGTATTTGGGGCGGAATTGTTATGTATCTCATATTTGGCTTTTGGGCGACACTAACCGTCAGTGTTCTGCTCGTTATGGAAGGGTTGAGCGCTTTTCTTCACGCACTTCGACTTCATTGGTATGTGTTTTGTGTTATCTTTGAATTATATTAAAAACACTTATATTATATCCTATGTTAGGGTCGAATTCCAGAGCAAATTCTATTCGGGGAACGGCTACTCATTCCAGCCCTTCTCGTTTGAAGTGATTCTGGAACAGTCAGCGCTGGAGTCGGCCACAGAAACTAATTAATCCGATTCTCTTTAATTGTATTTATTATTTCAAAAGTTTGTATTTAATGTTAATTTCGATTAAAATTACAAAATAATATTAAATCATAAGTGAAATGAGTATTAAATTAGATTTTTATTGTCGATAAAAGGATTAGAAGTGCTATGATTTGGAGGGCGGACCCATCGCGACAGACATGGAGTCATCGGTTGCCTTAAGCGCTGCGGCCTTTTTTTGAGGCGATGCCGATATTGTGGACAGAGTGTCGTCAGCGGGTTGTACTGCTGAAGGAGCGGGTCGTGCACTCGGTTGCTCTGGAGCTGTTGATGGCTCTGCAGGTGTCGGTTCCTTCTTCTTAGGGCTCGGAGTTCGGGGTTTTCTGGGTTTAGCCATTGGTTCTTCAGTTTTTGGCTTATCTTTAAGCCTTTCCGCCAACTTTTCGGCCAAATTTGATACTTTTGATCCCTGAGAGGGTCTGTTCGCAGCCATCGACACATTCGGCTGTCTTGTTGTTGACATCGCCTTCTCTTCGGCTTCGGATCCGGCCTTTTGCTGATTCGGCACTCGACTCACTCCTCTGTTCTTGAAGCCGACGTGAGATATCTGGCTTTTGGTGGCCCCCAAACGCTCCAAATCTTTCTTGTCAGCGCCCGCCTCAACCAATTGGGATGGAGTCGCCCCTAACTGTGCCATCTGGTCATAACTGGCGCCCGAATCCTTGAGCACTGCCGGCGAGATGTTAGCGGCTTTCAGTTCAGATGGTGTGGCGCCGATTGCTATCAATTCTGATGGAGTGACCACTAGTTGATCCTCTTGTGGTTTACGGCAGAAACAGTAACAACAACAGCATAGCAGACATATCAGTAGTACTGCTGTCACTCCACACAAGACATACATCACTATATTGATTGTGGAGTCTTTGAAAGGGCCGGGAACTCCACCCGCCATCCAATCCACTTCACTGTTCATAACACGACATTCACACCAAGAAGTGAAGTCACAAAACAGGGCCAGAGTTAAGACACAGATGGTTAAGACTTTCATTGTCTACACTATTGGATCAAATTTTAGCCGTTTTTTATTTGAAATTCTCTAATAATATAAATCTCGAGACAAACGCTTTACTAATCATTTGAATAAATTTTGTCACAAAAATACTTTTCCTGACATATAGTGCGAGACATTAAATGCTAAGACTTTGAGTGTCTCTCTTAAGTGTTAACCATTGGCTAAATCAACAAAATCTTGCAATTATTTAAAAAGAAATGAATTAATAGATTGGAAATTTGGTTATTTAATTAGAAATTTCTTCTTAAGAATATGAGGGCTATTATGACAAAGAGTGCGAACCAGACATAAGTGACAACAAAACCGATGTATACTTCAAAGTAGTTTAGAGTCCACTCCCGGAAGAGAATACTTCTCATCGATTGAATGGGAAGTGTGTGTGGCGTCAGATAACTACTGAATTGCATAAATGATGGCATGTTCTCAATGGGCCAGAAGACACCGCCGATGGTTATACTGGCGAAGAATGTGCAGAGAGTGAGCATAGCTGCGTATATTATATCAGTACAGATGGCAGATATCATTAAACCAAATGCAATGCCACAGAAGCCTTGAGATAACGCCAGTACTAAGAAAAGAGCCAAAGAACCAGATATTTGTTGGCCGAGCAATAAGTGTGGTATCGATAACATCAATAAGATTTGCAGACAAAGTATTAGGAATTGTGTGAAAACATGTGATACCAGAAACTCGAGGGCTGTTATACCGGCCACAAGACTGCGTTCGAGGAGACCATCTTTCCGTTCGTCGAGGATTAGGTGTGATGTGACGGCACAGGTAGAAAAGAAGGCTAAGAGAACATAACAACCGGGAAGAACAAAATCCCTAATAGATTGTTCACGGCTTCCATATATTGGGGTCTCAAACATAAGAGGAATGTTCAGTAACTCTGGATTGATATTTGCTTCAGCAGCTAATATCTTGGTGAATTTGAGCATCGCTTCATAGAGCTGGCGTTCGATCTGAAGAGCAATCATCTGATTGGACCAATCCATAGAAACCCTTAGTTGGCTGTCCTCAAGAACTTCTTTGTCGGTGTCGTTGTTATAAAGAAATCTGAGTCGAAGAGACTTCGAGAACCTATCGTTGATATCAATGGCGGCATAGTTTTGGCCCGAATTTACCGAATTTAATGCCTTTTCAATTGAGTCGTAATGAAAAAGTTTAAATGATTTGTTGTGAAGACATTTAACAAACATTTGTCCCAAACTATTGGAGACATTACTGGCGGCTTCTTCATCGAAAATGGCAACATTAAGATTAGTCGGTCCCTCCCCTATACTGACCAGGATTAACATGAGTTGAAAAGCGGGTAATACAGTGAAGAATGCCATTAAACTCCAATTACGAGTCAATCTTTTAAAGTTCTTCTCTATTAATGCCCGACATTTGCCAATAGATTTGTGCAAATTTTTGACTTTATTAACACTTCCTCTCATCTGATCCATAGTATTAAAGGGTAAACCATTATTAATAGTCTTCTCAACAACTGTCCTGTCAATGGAGTTCTTGTCTGCATTCAAAATATCCCTCTCATCAATGGGTTTATTGTATGCAGTCATAGTTAACATTGAATTCAAGTTTTTGTCATTTTTCTCATCGATTATCACTTTTTCATAATATTCTTGATACTTAAAATCCATATCCACTATGGAATGGTTTCTATTTTTGGTCTCAAAATGACATAACTTAAGAAAAACCTCTTCCAAATTCGTTGAATTATATTTATCGAGCAGAATATTAGGATTATCTTCTGCTAGAATTTTACCCCTTCTCATAAACGCCACCACATTTGCAGTGCGGGCCTCTTCGATGTAATGAGTGGTCAGTATTATAGAGAAACCAGATTTAGAGAGGGCTGATAAATGAAGCCAAATCTTCTGCCTTAGAACAGGGTCAGTTCCTACTGTGGGCTCATCCAAGATAAGCAAAGGAGGAGAATGTGTAAGAGCACACGCCAATGAAACTCTTCTTTGTTGACCACCAGATAGTTTACCTTAATTAATTAATCAATCAATCAATTAAATCATATAATTTGTTAACTCAAATAAATACCAATCAATTTATTTTTGTTCGTCAGTTCTAAGAGTTCCATCAGTTCTCTGACTTTGGTTTGAATGTCACATATATTCATACCATATATTCGGCCGAAATAAGTAAGGATTTCTTCAATTGTGAAATCAAAGTATAGTCCCAACTCTTGAGGCATATATCCGACACCAGCACCCGGTATATGAGATTCTGGTGAACCTGGTTTTGCACCACATATCTGAATGTCTCCACTGTTTGGTTTCAGTCGACCCAAAATACACTTTAGTAATGTGCTAAAGAAATTGTGATTGGTAATATTTGTTTAAATTCAAACAAGGACCTTACGTTTTGCCACAACCACTGGATCCCAACAATCCATAAATATTACCCTTTCCTACCCTTATATTAATTCCATTGAGTATTAGTTCGGAATTACTGTAAGAAAAGCACAAATCTTTAACAAAAACAGTAGATTTTTGAGCACTCATTTCATACATTTTTATGAGAAGTTTTTAATTTACCACTTCTTTTATATGAGGTTTAAGTGAATTTGAAGGTTAACTCAGATTCTGAACAATAGGTTAAGTTATAGAAAACCAATTCTTTAGACGTCTATCAAAGTTTTTTTGATTTTTAAATATTTTTATTCTGTAAACTTAATTAATTGATTATTGACGTAAATGAGTGAGGTAACATCCACTTATTGTTCACCCAGATGTCTGACTAATGCAAGAATAACCTGTCAATAGTTAACACTTATTCAAATTACGTCTTCACTCTTGAACCTACACTTCACTTATGTTTTATTTGATTTTCTTATTTTAATGCGAATATTGAATTCATTGGAAATAATTTATTATCGAATAATTTAAACTATAAAATGTAATAAAAGATGAGTTTAATTGCAAGATATAATTTCATCAAAAATGATAATGAAATAGAAAATCACAACAAAATTTTGGCACAAATACCGAAAATTAAAGATTATTTCGCATTAGTTTCACAATTA
>JAQIWF010001444.1:0-11996 GCA_034694965.1 Ceratozetes gracilis | reverse complement strand
TGTTCAACACACAGAAATGAATGAGCATGCTAATTTTCACTGAGTTATTAGAGTATCATGATCATTTATTCCCTAGTGAGCCAACAATTATTGCTTGACATTCGTTAAATGTTTTACAATTCTGTATATTTATAACATTTAAAGGATATGAAAAATGTATACATTCTTTATCTATTACTTAGGCAGATGCATTTCTAATAAAAATATTGATGCCTAAACCTTGATCAAGCTTTTCATGTATTGATTTTGCTTGTAAAAACAAATATGTTGTATATATTTCATAATGCAATTAAATTGTTTCTAAATTCTGAATTTGTTTAACTTACAACCGGTTTCAAAATACATGGTAAGTTTGGTTGAAATTGTATTTCACCAAGATAGACTTTGAATTTTTTGATTGAATTTTCCATACATATACCTGAATAATCTGACTATGTAGTGACACTAAAAAAATTAAAAAATACCTTTGTGGAATTTTTTTTTTAATCATAGAACTAAAATTTGATCAAAATGACACGATGAAGCACCAAGATAACTAGGTATTTTTTGAATCTTTTATATGATATTTCAATAAAGCATGACAATATCTAAAAGGTTATTTCTGGAATTTTGTAAATATGACAAAGTTTATTAAAAATTAGCAGATTAAGAACATCATTATCAATTAATTAAAAAACCATTATTTTTACACATGATGCAATAATGAAATCATAAATAAAATTTGAAGAGACATCCCAATATTATTTATAATATTTAACCTAGATCTCAGTTTTATTTACATATCATGTTAATGGCATATTAATGATTGTGACCTAAAATTCTTATTCAAAAGTATATTATTTAGGGTTAGCCACTGGTCCCGACTCCAGGGAAGGAGTCAAGGGGTAATATTAAAAAATTTTGGTCAAAATCATAAGGGGGTGTTAGGGGTAGGGGGTTCCCATAAAATTTATCGGTTTTGGGTTACAATTTTTTGAGATTTTGGAAAAAAAATAAATATTTGAAATCTAATTTTTTTTTGGGAAAACGTCATTTGGGGGGGGGGGGGTGAACTCAAATTTTACAAGAAAAATTCCGATATTTTAGCTCGGCGGACCCGGATATTATTGGTAGAGATAACAATTCAAATCAATGTTGAACTTAAAATTAGCATTAATTTAGGAAGTTATCAAACATTGGCAACAATTTCTAAAAAATTACTATTAATTCAATTATTTTTTTAATTTTTATTAGCTTGTAAATTTTAATAAATTAATGAAAAAGTTATATTTCAAATTGAATAAATAAAATGGTTGTTAATTGTCTAAATTTCTGTTTCATAATGACTTTATTTCCCAAAGGTACTTATCTTAGACATTTTTATTGAAATTAATATACAAGAAAATATAAAGTTATGAATAATGATCATCTTAAGAAAAACGGTGTAGAATAATGAAGAAACTTATTTCTTTATTGCTCTGAACCATTAATATAGTAAAAAAAATGACCCCTTCCAAACACTACTTCAAATGTTTTTTTCTATTTCTTATTTTGTATTAAATAAATACAGTATAATTCCCCAGTATTTATCTTCAAGATGGATAACGTATTACCAAACAACTAGGAGATCTAAAAAGTCGGATAATAATAATAAATTGTAAAAAATTATTAAGAGTTCTTCTGATATTTAATTCTATTAATTATATCTTCGGTTATGTAAAGCATATTTTGAGTCAATGTTTTTTACAAAATTTTGCTTAACAGGATTCAATTGAGACTTTTAAGAGACATTGAACCAAATCGGAGTCAAAAATACTTAACAACTAGTACAATTGGAATATGAACTTTTTAACGTTAGATAGGTGAAACCGCTTTCATAACCCAAATTACCCAACGACTTAGAAAACAGCACCTGAATCAAAAACTCGGGAAGTATACTGTAATTCTTCTTGTTAGTTGGTAATTTCTTGAGTATATTTTGTATTCAAATAAACTAATGATGCAAATTCATTATGAAAATTGATTTTAAAAAATATAAGTTAACCTGCAAGAAAAAATTACTATAAATATATATTTTTGAAATTTTACTATTGTTTTTATAATTTTTTTATTATCTACTATTTTATTATCTTGAACATTATATTTTAATAATAGTAACTAAAGTATTTTTCCATTTATCATTCTTAAATAGAAAATTATATTCCTGGTGAAATGTTTTTTAAAGCAGTATTTTTAATAAGAATGCATTAATTTTTAAAAGACAAATTTTTCCAAAAACTTTTAAAAAACAATTTGTTGAAAACAATTATAATATTAGCTAGTTATAATTTATTATTAATTTCAAATTTATAAGTAACAATAAATTTTCTTTTTAAAAATGAGCATCATAGAAGATAATATTGAAATACTTAATTTGTTTACAAGATCTGTTAAATATAGTTTTAATCAAACCCACAAGTGTTCAATAAATCACACTATTGAAGGTACTATCATGGTGAAAATTTATGATGTAAGATTACGTTTTGTAATCAATTTTTGTAGCTTGATCATTAGTAATTTTAATGCTTTTGTTATTTTATATAAATCATATCAAGGAAATTATGTTTTCGTATCCTTTGTCATTTATGTAACATTTGATGTACAAGCTAAATTTGGCTGTATTTTCATCAGAGAAATTTAAATATAACGGTAACAATGTAAGTATTTGTTATTTAATTTTTATAATAATATTGTAGTGTATTTCTACATCTACATCTCACTTACCTTATCCGACCGATACCAAGAAAGCTGAACATCAGAAGAAGAAGTCATTCACATTATTAACTTTAAATTAATAGATTTTTAAGACCTTACATTTAATCACATTTATATACATTTATACTATTATTTTTTACTTATTATTTTATTATTAATTAATCCTTTTTATTATTTAATCATACTTACTTTTATTTATATTCGATTATGTTTATTATTGTGCAACTCTTACTTTTATTATAATACTATATTATCTTTTAGGCCTTAAGGCATATTAGTTTGTTAACCCCTATTTTAATCATATTATTCTTATTATTCTTTATGTTAAATTCCTAACTTTTTATATACTAACTTATGTAACGCCAAACAGGTACTCTAAACTACTCTATGTGTTCTATTATGTTAACCAGTTTTAGTATTTAATGCCATGGTTATATTTGTGTCATGAGTCCTGTATTTTTACTTCCAACGTCTTCGTAAACCGATGTTATGTTTCCTATAACTGTTTAGCCTGACGCACTTTGAATATAGCCAATTCCCGTTAAGTAAAACCTATTTCACGAGCAGACGCTCTTTAGAATATATCTGAGAGAGCTACTGCCCAGATCTAAAATCTTCACTCCGGTCTCGACTCTCAAAGAGAGCGGATGCTCTTTTATTTTACTCCTAAAGTCTCCAGTAATACCTTTTTAATAGAATAGTAATTCCCTTCAGTTGTCCTCGTGTCCGATTTGGCTGAATCATGGAGCGCCAGGCCAGTACTTCATGTTAACATTTTAATATATACTTTTGGTGACGGTTAAATAAAGTTATTAAACACAACCCGTCTCAGCTCTTTAATAACCGTTTTGTTGGCCAGTACTCTCCAGTTGATCCAGGACGACATCGAGGACGTGACGCAGTAATCGCACCTTACCATTGAAGATCGTTTGGCAAACCTACCAATTTCCCGATTATGGACGCTTCCACCTCTGGTCCTCGACTATAGTGGGATCGCCCGTGGTGGTCGTCATCCGTTCACCGGAACACCACAATATTATCTTATTATGCTCAAACTA
Source organism: Ceratozetes gracilis (assembly GCA_034694965.1). Taxonomy (NCBI): domain Eukaryota; kingdom Metazoa; phylum Arthropoda; class Arachnida; order Sarcoptiformes; family Ceratozetidae; genus Ceratozetes; species Ceratozetes gracilis. The sequence continues at coordinate 8,205 of JAQIWF010001444.1, read as the reverse complement.
ATGTTCTAGGCATCATTAATAATTGGAGAATGTAATTACAATGATGTGCCTTGGAGCAAATACCAATTTGTGCCCACAAAACAGGAATTCTTAATTGAAATTTTGCAAGTTACAAAATTTAAAATTGATCAATCCTACTTGAAAATTATTCGACTATTTTCACAATGGGTAATCTATCCCTGGTTTTTCTAATTCTGGCAAATCAAAAAAGAATTAGAAAGCAAAAGAATAATATACTAGTTTTGAAAAAAATTGTTACATACTAGCTCTTATAAATACTAGTTTTATTCGAATATTACCCTCATGATTTGCTACCAAAATTAGAAAAATCATCTTTTTAAAAATTAAGCTAAATTAGATAATTAGAATTTATAGATTTAATTTAATAATCTTCCTTATTTATTCTATTTCATAGATATGGATTTTAATCATCCTTTTTTTGGCAATTTTTTCCATGATATTCACTATAATCAATCATAATAAGCTAAAGCTCTTTAATATTTTAATAAAATTCTACCAGATATTAGTTTCACAAAATTGGTTTAATATTCAAAAGTATACAAGCAAGATTAGTGATAGAATGTACACTAATTCTATATTGCTATTTATCTGGATCCTTTGTGCAAATTTACTATCAAAAGCATTTTGTAGTATTTTATTAAATGCTTATTTCAAGATTAAACCTACATTGGTAGCAGAAAACCTTGATGATATTTTAGCAAACAAATATTTATCTTTGATTGGAAAGGAATTTTTAAATTTCACCTCGGTAAATATGTTAGAAAATATACCGAATCTTCTTTTAAAAATTAAAAAATGTAAACAAAATTTTGGTACTATGTTTGCGTTAATACCCCGAACTGCGGAAAAACAAGGTTTCCATGGTGCGATTGATCTGTAACTTGGCCATATTATAGAAGAACAAAATTGATTAATATAATTTGTTTTATTTTAAAATGACATTGGTAATTTTTTTAAAAAAAAGTTTTAAAAATTTTAAAGTGTCATTCAAGAAATACCATGATACTTTTTTCAAAAAGGCTTTCAGTATTTGATATAAAATAAAAAGGCGCAAAAACAACTTGAAGGAAATTTTTAAAAATTCAAAAATTTTATCTTGATAATTTTTCTAAAATTTGAGATTTTCCTATATTTTGACACAGGATATTATAGATTATGTTAGGTCTGATAACATAGAGAAAGTTCAAAATAAATTGGCAATGTTTTTATAGAATTATAGTTAATCAAAATTTTAGTCCATATAAATAGTCAATGAAAAGTCAATATAAAAATGGTGAAATTGAAAATTTCCTTCAAAATGTTTTTTCGCCTTTTTATTATGTATCAAATGCTGAAAGCCATTTTGAAAAAAGTATCATGGTATTTCTTATATGACACTTCAAAACTTTTAAAACATTTTTTCAAAAAAATTACCAATGTAATTTTAAAATAAAACAAATTATATTAATTAATTTTGTTCTTCTATAATATGGCCAAGTTACAGATCAATCGCACCACGGAAACCTTGTTTTTCCGCAGTTCGGGGTATTAACGCAAACATAGTATTAACTCAACTCAACAATCAATTTACAATAAGAAAGTAATGGATAGTATTCGGCAAGGTCAAACTGTAATCTTGTTAGCTAGTTATGAGATGGAACAATTGAAGATACTTTTTCCATATTTGACAACATCAGAGACTAAATATTTCCACATATATACTAATCACGTGATTTCTAAATCGATAGTCAAATACGATGCAATTTTAAAAATGTAATCTCATGAATGAAAACAAACATGTTCATTTCAAATAATTTTTATTTTGTATTTATTAACTAGTTTAAAGTCTGGTACGGAAAATGCTTTGCTTTCTCATTTAAACATGATTGAAAAAATATTTATATCAATGTATGGAAAAAAGAAATTTACTTCACAGGATTATTTTACAGAAACTAGGACAAATGCAATTAATCTGAATTCTATATTCAAAAGTGAAATTAATAAATTAATCGTTGGATTCCTGTCAGCCATAATAATAATTTTATGCAAAATAATTATTTCATTTATTTATGATTAAAATTTATTTTAAATAATTTTTCTAAACCTGGGATGTCCAGGGGATTAGCTCAAATTTCTTTCTAGATACAAATATTTATATTTACTCGCCTTTGGTCATTCCTGAATACATTAATTTTGTTTTAAAAATAAAATTTGTTGTATGTTTCATGATGCAATTGAATTGATACCTAAATTCACAATTCGTGATAACTTACTTGTAAATTTATTTATTGCAATAATTAATATGTTACAGATAAAAATAATATTATAAAAACTAGATAATTGTTCTTAAGATAATAGTTTAAAACGGATAGGAATCCCATACAAAGTTTAGGAATGATATCTCCCCTGAGGCATAAAAAACTCCACAGACCTAGAGCTTGCCCATAGACGTAATGTTAAGAATTTCAAAACCTGAGGGGGGATTTATCGCAAATCTCAAACCTTAGGGGGGATTTCCGGAAATCCTCCCTCTATAGCTCACCCTGGTTTAAAATGACAATAATTGATCCATGTTATCTACTTTATTATAGCTGTATGTATATGTTGGATTTAATAAGATGAATAAATTATTTATTTCTATTATAAATTCATCAGGGGAATTGAGGGAATTTAAAATGTAGAAATAAGGAACAAATAAAATTGGTAGAAATAAATTAGCCCTTGTTAATTCCCGAAATAAACGACATTAGCGGACACCGTCTCGAGGCGCGAGTCAAGCTTTTGGAAAGTTTGGCGCACTTTTGAGAGACGCACAGTCAATGGCACTTTTCATCCTCGCGACAAATCATTTCTCGCATTTCTTGTGTTGCGTGTCGAGAATGGCCTCTATGTCGCAAACTCCTGAGTCAAAGACCTCGTGCAGAAGACGCGCGTCAAAGGGGTCGTAGCGTTCATTAGGTAACCACCACGTGAGTCTTTCCACAAAATTATTATTATCAAACGGGTATTGATATGAAAGAGAGATCACTAGGAGAGGGGAGGGGACAGACCTGTTCAAATTCCGATAGAAACAACATGTTGGGTCTCACATGACGTGTGGAGACAACGCCCACAACAATGTGTGAAGTGATGGAAGCAGTGATACGCGGGACTCGTTTTGGGCGCTCTTTTCCAACTGGTCTGCATCGCAGCTGTCATTTGGGTTCCTAATAGGAAAGAGGATGACTACGACGACGGCATCACAAAAGTCGTGAAATCTCATCGCAAAACTGGCGCGAAGGGTGAGAGGCTCTCCATCTATATCATCACACAGTAATCGAGATAGACGTAATAATAGAGGACAATGAGCCAAAGAGGAATATCTTCGGGAAGACTTGTGGCCAACATTGGTAAGACAAAACGTTGTTTGTGAGAGCACTGAGCGAAGGGAGGCGTTTGTCGCGCCATTGCGTCTTTCGCGGCACCAGACAACCCAGGAGAGTCCAGAGCGAGCTCGCCACTAATGGTGTGGTTTCGTGATAGGAAATGTATTGACTTGGAACGAGTTCCCAGTCCACCTCTTTGGGAGTGTAGGTCTCGAGACAGACGAGCAGAACTCCGAAATGGAACAGTGTAAACTGCAGTCATGGGCGTGAGGAAGAGGCTCGGGTTTGAGGCATTAGAGGCGCGTAGAAAATAAGCACGCCTATCGGGGCATGATTTCGGGAATTTTTTGAAGGACGAGAATTAGTGCGAGCGACAGTTTGCCTAAGGCGGAGTCACCCCCACACAACCATATGCATTACTGACAATTCTCTGTTAGATTTGCGTAAACTTTAACATTTCAACAGGCACTAACTATGGGAATCCTTTATCACATAATTCGTCAGCGAAGTAAAAGTTACTGTGTTTTGATCCTTTTGGTGAGATGAATCGAATGGTAACATTTATTTTTGCTAATGGCCATGTACTTGGTCGTAATCTTGGGCCGAAATATCGACTTGGAGAATGTGAAAGAAAGATTTTAAAGATAGATTTTTGAAATATGAGTTCTAAACATTAATCAGATAAACAAAAGTTTAATATCATTAAGCATTGAATGGACTTTTAAAAATCATATTTAGGTTTCTATTATGAATAATTGAAAATATTTACTGAAAGTATGTATTGAAATTGAACTAGCAAATATTAAAGTTCATTCATACAACAACTAATGTTTAAAACTCATATTTTAAAATCTATCTTTAAAATTTTTCTTTCACGTTCTCCGAGTCGATATCTCGGTCCAAAATTACGACCAAGTACCTGACAATTAACAAAAATAAATATTACCATTCGATTCATCTTACCAAAAGGATTACAACACAGTAAATTTTACTTGCTAACGAATTATGTGATAACGGATTTCCATAGTAAGCTTTTTAAACTGCGGCGTCACCTTAATACTCTCTTGTCCTTTATATTTTATTAATAAGGAATTAATCCAGGTTATTTGATTTACCAGTAGATTATTAAAATTTTTGATTTTTAAAAATCACTAAAACTTATCAATTACAAATAAATGTCATAATAAGTTCACAAATAAAAATGATAAAGGATATCAGAAATCCCAAAAGTAATGATAAAATACCACTTTTGAATAATGATTCCAAATTAATTGAATTTGTCCTAGATTCTGTAAAATAATAATTTGAAGCGAAATTCCTTCTTCCATATATTGATGAAAACAAATTTCCTATCCTGGCTTTATGTGTAAGAAAACCATTTTCTGTACCAGATTTTAACCTAGATAATAACAGTATTGTTATATTTAATTGTGATGATCATGCCTGTTTTATTAAAATATTTACATGTTCAAAATTTCTTTGTATTTGACTACCGATTTCGATATTAATTCATTTGTATAATACTGGAAATATTTTGTATCTGATGTCGTCAAATATGGAAGAAAAATCTTAAATTGTTCCACCGCAAGACTATTTAGCAGGATCACTGTTTGTCCTTGCCAAATACTCTCGATTACTTTCTCATTGTTAATTAATTCAGAGGTAGAACTAATTCCAAACTCTTGTTCACATTTTTCAATTTTTGTGAGTAAATTCTCCATATATTGCGGCATAAATGTTAAGGCATTTACACATTCTTTTCCTAGCACAAATAAATTGTTGTTTATTAAAATTTCATCAAGATTTTTAGCAATCAAGGTAGGCTTAATTTTGAAATACGCATTAAGCAAGACACTACTAAATGCTTTTGATATTATATTTGCACATAGGATCCAAACAACCAGCAAAATAGTATTTGTGTACATTTTATTATTTTTGCTAGTATACTTTTGAATATTAGACAAATATTGAGAAACCAATATCTGGTAGAATTTTATAAATGAATTAAAAAATTCTTGTTTATTTTGATTAATTATGTTGAATATCATGGAAGAAAAGGCCAAGTTGAGCAAAATAATTATCCATGTCTAAAATAAATTAAATTGATTTACAATGCAAATACCTATATTTTAAAAAATTAACAATATAATTTCATGAATTGCTGGGAATTCTATTTGTCAATTTTGCATTAGTCATAGAAAAAGGTATTTGTGTTTTAAAACTGTACCATGAAAATATTTGAGACTTATTTACTTTTTATAAGCTACTAATATATAAATAATTCTCATTGCAACAAGGCTCTAAGGGTTATTTACAGGATATTTTATAAAACTTTATTTTCAGTGTAGTGAATAAGCCAGTTACTCAGTTAGCGTTTGCCCTATTTTGATCAAAATTTAGAAAAATCTGTCCTAAAACCGATTATATTTCTTTGAAATTTTTCTATTTTTGTCACTATCTTGCAAATATTATTAATTTAACTTTGTTAAATTCGGTTTAAATTAGTTTAAATCGGACTTGTTTATTAAACCGTTATTTTAGTGGGAAAATGGCATTTATTTGCTTGCTATGTTTGATTGGCCACCATGACCCCATCCATATTCGCCCTAAATATTAGGATTATTTTCCCCATGTTTATAATTTATAAATAACAATTTTCCTCAAGATACAAATGAGACAATCACAATTCCAAGATATTATTTAAAAAAAACTATTTTTTCCTGAAATAATAATAAAAATTTGCATGATTATTGAAAGATAGATTACCATGGGTGAATACAATTTAATAATTTTAAAGTATGATTGGTCAATTTCAAATTTTGCAACTTGCGCAATTTCAATAAGGAACGCTTCTCTTATAGGAATAAAATGGTATTTGCTCCAGGGTGCCTCATTGTATTTCCATTCTCCAATGATTAATGAAGCCTAGAACATTTATTTGTAATTAATTAAATTATTTTGTTATAATTGATCCAACTTACATTTTCGTCATCATGCTCAAATCCCTCTGATTGTATTAATACAGCAAAATTTAACTTGCACATCAAATGTTCAATAATTGATAATTGGAATGAAAATAAAATGCCCTTTTATAAAAATAAAAATTATTTTCAAACAAAATTATAAAAATAATGGTAATCTTATTCTGGAAAAAGTCAAAATTATAACATTTTTTTAAAATAACACTCATATAAATCTCCATTAAATTAACAAGGGCACTATAATTGATTTTTTTAGAGAAATTAACTGAGAAAATGTAAACTTACAAATGGCATTTTCACCATGATAGTATTGTCAATTGTGTGATTTGTTGAACACTTGTGGAATTGGTCAGGATCAAATATTGAACACTTTGTTAATGCTTGGAGTATATCCATATTTTCTCTTAATGTGCCAATTATTTTGTAAAAAATATTAAACTAGAATTTCTAAATTTAAACTTGTTAGTCCCAACTTTTACTTGAAAATGGTATTATATTTGCCCACTACTAATATTAATGCTGATAATGGAAATATTAATATTAAATTAGTTTAAATCAGGTGTTGTAATGGGGGGGGATGTAAAAGGAATTCGAAGTTACACTTCTATATCTGGGATTTTGGGGAAAATATTCATATGGTTTTGAAAATTCTTAGAATTAAGTCTTTAAGTCTTAAAAAGGTCTGGGTAGGATGACGACACCTGATTTTAATATTAGCCTAGTAAAAAATAAGTGTTATTAAGTTGCTTATAAAAAATTTAATGGTTTAGATTTTTATAAGACAGTATATTGCTAGATTAAATTTATCATTTTAATATAATTAAAGAATAATATTATTGTTACTAATATTGTAGCGAAAAATCCATTTATAAAATCTGGTTTATTAAAAAAAACATGTAATTGAATCCAGTATTTTCCAGTCAATCAAAATTAGTTTTAAAATTAATTTATACCTCTTTTCAGGATTTCTAGAAAAGTCTAAAAAGTTAACAAATGGTTGTTTAGAATTACCATAAAGTCTTAAATTAGTGATAAAGATATTTCCAGGAGTACTGGAAATATTAAGAGTACCTCCGGCAGGAGGTACTGGAGGTACTGGAGGTATTAGAGGTCACTTGTTTCTTATCCCATCAAATGTTCCATAATTGACAATTGGAAGGAAAACAAAATGCCCTTGATAAAATAATAATTATTTTTAAAATTTACTATAGAAATGATGATCAGCTAATCTTGTTATAAATAAAAAAAATCATAACATTTTTTAAAAATAAATCTTAAATAAATTAACAAGATTCCTGTAATATTCTTTAATTATTGCAATTTCTTAAAAAAATTGGACTTACAAATGTCATTTTCACCATGATAGTATGTTTAATTGTGTGATTTGAACACTTGTGGATTTGGTCAGAATCAAATTTTAAATACCTTGTTAATGATTGGAGTATATCTATATTTTCTCCTAATGTGCCCATAATTTTGTAAAAAAAAAATTTAAACTATGATTAAAAAATTATACTTGACGCGCTCAAATCTTTTTTACAAATGTTATTATATCTGTCCATTTCTAATATTAATGCTAATAGTAATAATGATAATAAAATAATGCGATGTTCTTTTAAATCAAGTATCGTAATAGGGGAGATTATTTGCGGTTATTTACCCTCCGATGTCTGAGATATTTGGAAGCATGCACGTGAGATTTTGATAATCTTAACCATATTACCAACGGCATACCCGTAAAAGTGTACTGGACCATTTTAAAAAAAAAACAACACAGGCATGCCATTATAACTTATGGAAATAAGAGGTATAAGGAAAGTCTTGTTTCCTTCATGATAAAAGTGCATGCCATTAATTGG
>JAQIWF010001443.1:0-11998 GCA_034694965.1 Ceratozetes gracilis | reverse complement strand
TTTATTTTCTGTAAAAACAAAGTTAACTCAAGTCTGACGACCAAAAACTCAATAAATTATTTAAAAATCTGTTCAATCAGTGAACAGAAGTCTCCATATATTAACTCAAGGATTGTTGAGATGGGGTTACCACGACATTGAGGTATAAGAGTTGTTGCCTTTTTGAATAAGATAAATTAATTAAATGGTGAACTAAGGCTTAAATAGTTTTGTTAAGAATTTTGAATAGAAGAGTAATGAAATGAGAATATTGCAAAAAATTTGTCAATAAGTTTACAATTAACCTCAGAAGCCTTAAAAGCATTGGTGGAGTCCCAGGGGAAGGTGTGTGTGACAGTGTTGGTGTGGTGATCCCTGTGGTGAAAAAGTAATTTTAAATGCAAAGAGGAGACGAATGAAACGCTTGTTTTGCCAGAATATTGTCGAGACTGAAATGATTCCGACACTCATTTTCTGCTTTTCTTATTCTCTTTTTCTGAGTCTTTTCTTAATCTAATGTTCAAAAACTATTCATTATTTCTGTTAACACATTATATGAATGAAAGGCAGAGTTCGTTAGAAATAGGGAACGAAAGGAAAGACAAATCGATGATTACTTTGCATTTTATGAGCGAATATCGTGTATATAAATATTCCTTTTGTAGAGAATATTCTTATGTATATTATGTAAGTCTATTCACTCATACACTCCTAGCAGTAGTTTCTCCAGTTTTATTCAATCCTTATATATATTTCAGTTTAAAGAGTATTCGTTCCTCTCTTTCCTCACTCTTTAAATAAATTTCTTGAAATATAAAATTTTTTGCGTCAGAATAAAAAATTTCTTCACAAATGAGTAATATATTCAAAACTGCAAAATGAGCTCCAAATCTAACTCTATTTATTTTGAGCGTTAAATTATTGACACGCGATTCAAGCCTTTCTTATTCTGAGCGAGCAATCAATGGGAAGGAGCGAATAGATTGAAAGGAAAGGCCAAACAGTTCTTTTCGTGTTCTCTTCTTTTCTCCTCTTTTCAAATAAAGCAATCTTTTGAATGAGAGATCCTTTTTAAAGATATATATTATTGTCCGTTAGAGTAAAAAATGTTTGCGAATAATTTATTTGAATCTATGAGGAAAAAGACACAGAATCTGATCCCAAACACCCAGGAATAGGCGTGATTCCAATTGAGCAGGCTCTTCAATCAGATAACAATTTGCTCGTTTGATTCATTGCACTTTTTCTTTATCTCTGACTTTAAAGAATTATGTGCTGTACTGATCGGTGTCGATGACCTTGCATCATTATTACAGATGTGAGACAACCTGGTTATTGTCACATTTTATGGGAAATAGGGAGAAAGCAATGCAGAGAAAAAGTGTTTAAATGTCCAGAGCTTTGAAAACAATGATAAATTGAATAGGCTTTGAGTTTTTGACTTTCTATACTCCTCTCAAACAAATGGCTGTAATTCCTGTGTTATACCAGAGCTATACCAGTGCTCTACCAGTGCTCTACCAATGCTCTATCGTTTTACACTTTATTCCACAACTGAGACATAGAGACGATTGGGTTTGCATTTATTGCTACAAACAATTGTCTTAGAAATAGATTTTTCGTCCAAAAGTCTTATTTCCCGAAGCAATTCAGAGCAACGAAATATTTTACTCAAAAATTCATTGATTTTCTTCACAACTCTTCCCTTCATTTAACGCACGTTTTCTTGTCCTCTCCTCAGCTCAAAATTAAATCATTAAAATACAACTTTATTTGAAACTCATTTTCAGTCACTTCTCTCTCATTACTGAATATATCATTAAATAGTTTTGCGGAAAGAAATCGATTTTTTGCTTCAAATATAATCTCAGAATAGCTGTGAATATAAATAAATTTGTTTTGTATTTCAACACCTTTTGAGTAATTTTTCAAAAATAAAAGCTGTTTTGATAAATATTTGTCGATCTAATCTATTGAATACATTTTGAACTAGAATCATCTAGAATGATCTAGAATAATTGCCACTCTAGTGCATTAAAAACCAATTATCAGTAATATTTGTCGACTCAACTTTAAATTCAGTATTCATTACATTGTGTTATAAATCTTGAGCTTAAAGTGTGTACTCAAATGGTTGTGTTTTGCAAGAATACAAGCGATTAGAGGCTGAGGTGAAGAGCAAAGACCTGATGCCGTTCTCCTCCTCATTAGCATTCATTTATAGCGAACAATACAGAGAACATCACAACATCTAAATTAGTCTTTTTATTATACCCGCTCTTCATAACAAAAGTAACTCTTTTTAGCTCTACTATACCTGAATACATTAGCGCACAACCATTTGATGGCTCTCCTCTTTTATGCACTTCTTGCTTATAAAGTATCGGAAAGGGCTTACATCTAAGTCTGTAATTCATCACATTTTGTGAAGAAAAAAATTAATAATAAACGATAAAAGAGTAAATATATTAATATTATTTTTATAAAACTTTTGCTGACTTCAAATTAAATATTAAAACTTTCTATAATCAGAATTTTAAACTAGGCATTAATATTAAAAATAAAGTCATTAAAAATTTGCCTAAGTATCAATTGCTTCATGGTCTGAATCCCTGAAGAATTTAAAATTGTTGTAGTTAATGATGAAATTGTGATAATTTGCATGATAAAGTAACTGAGAAAGCATTTAAATTTCTCAATGTTCATTTTGTAACTGGTAGTTGGGCAAGAATAATATTTTATCCAAATTGGAATTGAATTTTATTTGGGCAATTTTCGTTTGAAATCACATATCTTGGTCATAAAAATTTTCTTTTGATTGATATTCATAAGTTTGGGTAAAGAATTTAAGGCAATAAAAATGTTTGTGTGACTTATTTTATGGCAGAGTTTTATTGCGGAAAATATGGAAAATGAGTTAAAATATTAGAATTGCTTTGAAATTTCCTTAATGTTAGAAAAGGCAGAACTAATTCAAAAAGCTATGCATTAATATTCGCTTAACATTTGAAACCTTATGTATGTATTACTTAAACACTGTTTAATAACTCGTATTTAATATTTAATAAATAAACATAAATTCTTTGCTCATATTTATGACACATTTAGCCGTAGATTATTCTTCGGTATAAAAATGGATATTTTATTCAATATTTGTTGAGTTTTCAGCAGAAAAGCGAAAACTGTTTTCTTCTTCTTATTAGAGAAATTGTGAAAAAGACTTATAGTATGAGTGAGTGTCTAAATATGACTCCAAAAATCATTTTTAGCTCCGGGTTTACATCTTGTAAAATATTACCGTAATTTCATTGTGGAATTGAAATATTTTGTGGAAATGGTTTTCTCCAAATTTAATCCTAAAACGTATTATATTCGGGAATATTTATTGAGTTATTATTAATCTAAATGTAATTTAATATAAGTGTTGTCCCAATGGCCACAATCCGGAATCTGTGCACATCGTATATCACAATAAATGATATGAGAGCTTAACATTTTGATAGAAGACATTTTTGACTGCCTTTGAGGCACATATAAACATAAAACTAGAATTAGTGCAGAAATTCAGTACACATTTCTCTGTCATCGTTTGAACACATCCTCTGCTGCCAGATAGAGATCATTGCCGATAGCAATGGCATGTAGCAATAGCGATAGCAATATTTACCATCACTTTCGTCACATTAAGCAATGAATGTGCAGTCAGGCACAGCCAACACACTTATTATCCCTGATTTCCTCAAATTGTGATAATCATTGATTGCTAATTATATAAGTTGTGTATATAACCAGCACAATATGGTCAGGTATAATGTAAAGAATAAAGAGATTTTGTACTTTTATTTAAAGGTCATCCCTTGCACTGTTCATTGATGATGTTTGAGAGTATAGTGAGTGGGAATATATATTTGTTTGCAATGTTGTAATCTATGTGACTATCGATAGTGTTATTATTCTGAGCTCAGAATTGTGAGTGAATTCGTTGACAATCGCTGTGTATTAGTGAAGAAGTGAATCAGTTTTTATGGATAAGTAAGCAAATGCCAAACGAATAGAAGTCCTCTTTTGTTAGGATTTGTTACATAAAATAATTCTGATCTCTATATACCGTTGTAGTCATGATTTGTTGCATCTCTTCATTCAATATTCTCTTTTACTGCTCTCAGCTATTATTGTGTGGATGTGCTCTTTCATTGCGAATGAGCGTCAGATGCCTACTATAGTGACAAACAGTTCTGTTTTTTTCCTCTCAAACATACATACATAACATGTTGTGTTCATAGATCTGTTATACAATACATAGATGTATATAAAGATATAAATATATGTGTTTGGATGAGATATCAATTTTCAGAATCATTTCTTTCCATTCGTTTTGGATGTGAAGAGCGATTGTAAAGAAATGTAAAGAAATACTAAATGACAATAAATTACTTTTATATTACGTCGACGTCAATATGAGTTATGACACTTTCAATATTGTTTTTCGCCTCAGACTCGCGCTCAGACAGCCCTCACATGTTTTAAAAGTTCAATCAAAATATCACAGATATCATCAATAAATGTCTTCATCGGATTAAATGATCTTTCATTCAAACGATTACTCTTTGATTCGCTTTATGTCTCTCAGCATTCAGTTATCGCTAAATATATTTTGAATCAACTCTTTTGTAAAATTGTTTTTATTCACAAATCTATTGGAATTGATATCACTTTCAAAATTGATTTATTGAATTATACCTCACTTATCGATTTATTACAGGATACATTTGAAATTAATGCATGATAAAGTTTCATTTTAAAATATCAAGATAATGATGAAAATTGAGATTAGTTCTTTTTCAAATGTAATAAATAACTAGGTAGTTTGACTTGCAATTGGATACCAAATAAATATGAATCAATGAGAGAAATTTGGAGCACAGACTGAATGTGAGGGAAAAGTAATCTAAATATTATAATATATAAGAAATTGTTCAGCAAAGCAAACATCAATAGATAAGCGAATAATAATATTCTGCTCGCTATTGAAATATGATTAAAAACCAAATTATATTCATTATATGAAATTGCATTAAATTTTCAAATTGAAAAACTTAACGAAAAAGTCTTACTTTCGTTCAATGCATACATTAATTTCCTTTTCATTTCCGTGAGTTTAGAAAATTTGAAATCTTTGTCGACAGAGAGAACCGAAACATAATATTGTTTTGTCGGTAGAAATAAGGAAAACAGACCCGTCTTATACTATAAATATTCAGTTGTAAAACGAATATGTAAAACGAAACCGGACTGATTTGAAAGATAATTTTTTGATATTTATTTCTTTCCAATTTGATGAAAATTTATGTGGAAAGGTGAATTTGATGCAATGCAAAGTAACTATACTATCAAATTTAATCGGCTTTCCTCCAGATTTTAAATTTAAAGTTAGTCCTGAGCCCTGAGTTAATTTGAAAGCGATTGCTATTCCGTTGCACTTATTTGAGTGTTTTTAATGGAATGTAATTCATCTGATTGTGAGCTGAAGAACAGAATTGATATTACAATACAATTGTAGGCAAAGAGTGAGACTTACTCTCAATTGTAATATAAATTCATGCGATTTGGCGAACATTTGAGAGAATCAAAAGCCAAAAGAAAGTAAAGTAAATATATTGCGATTTCGTTACTTTTAGACCTGAAGTTCTGGTAATAAGTGATGCCATAACACACTTCCATTGATTCTTTCTGTGTGGCTGACTATCGCTTATAATACCAGTGCTATCGGAGCACAGCCTGCATGTATTGAGTAGTAGAACAGACTGTGTTTCGCATCTGTGATCTCTAAACTCAAAGATCACCAAAATTTTTAGATTTAGAGTTGAGTCAAACCGAGGAAAAAATAGCTTTCTTTGAAGTGTTGCGCTCAGTGTCGGCGCTCCTCAACAAAACAAGTGAGCGATGCATTGGATAGTCATACCCGATAAGAATAACAAATAGTCGTCCCTATAAATCGTGTATCACTTCTGACTCTTCGCACAATAGTCTTGTGGCAAACCTAAGAAAGAGAACGGAATCGTAAATACATATACAATTGACTTCTCTTTCTTTAAAGACAAACTAATTTGTCATTAATTTATTGTCTCTTCATTATTTACAAATAATAATAACCAAGGTCTCTTCATTTAACAACAATATTCTTATTAGACATATAGATCTGAAGAAATAATTGTTAATAGATTTAAGAGTTAAGAGAAGAGGAATAGAAATCAGGGGTCGCTCTCCAACTCAATCCTCAGGATTTGAAAAAATCCCACCCATGGTATTTGAAAACCTCGTCAGACTGAGTGCTTGTCCATAGATGTAATGTTAAGATTTACAAAACCTCAGGGAGGACATTGGCCAGAATTAAAACATCAAAAGGGGGTAATTTAGAAATCCCTAAGAAAACTAAATTCAAGGTAAGAATTAATAACAAATGGAATAAGCAAGGTACAGTCAAAAAATTAAGTCTACACTCAAAGCGGTAATTGCCCGAACTACGAAAAAACAAGGTTCCCGTGGTGCGATTGATTAGTAACTTGCCCATATTATAGATGAACAAAATTGATTAATATGATTTGTTTTATTTTAAAATAACATTGGTAATTTTTTTAAAAAAAAGTTTTAAAAATTTTAAAGTGTCATAGAAGAAATACCATGATACTTTTTTTAAAAAGGCTTTCAGTATTTGATAGAGAATAAAAAGACGCAAAAACATCTTAAAAGAAATTTTTGAAAATTCAAAAATTTTATCTTGGTAATTTTTATAAAATTTGAGATTTTTCAATATTTTAGTAGAGGATATTATAGATTTTGTTAGGTCTGATAATATAGAGAAAGTTCAGAATAAATTGGCAGTGTTTTTATGGAATTATAGTTAATTAAAATTTTAGTCAATATAAATTGTCAATGAAAAGTCAATATAAAAATGCTGAAATTGGAAATTTCCTTAAAGTTCTTTTTGCGCCTTTTTATTCTCTATCAAATACTGAAAGCCTTTTAAAAAGTATTTCACTAGTATTGGCCAGTGCCCAGTCCACCTCTTCCTGATAGCCATTAGTGGCGATAGACATTGGAATATTCTTTTCATGAAAATGTTGGATCAATTTGTCCACTCCAGGAATCATACGGTTTCCTGATTTCTCTAATATTTTGTTATAACGCGGAAAAGGTTTCGAAAATAACCCAAATCGCTCGAACTTAATTCCCCGACTCTTTAGTTGAGCCAATTGTTTGATTTTCGGACGAATTCACTGTTTGACAGCAAATTTTAGAATTAGTTGTGAATTCGAGAAGTTATTTAGAAGAGGAGATCTTCTCTTTTAAATAGTAATTAAGAAGAGTTTGAGGAATATTTAAGAATTAAGTCTTAATTGAGTTTAAATATCTGAGAGTTTTGTTGCAAAAGTTAGTTCTAATAAGTAGATCAGTATATGAATAGGAATAGTAAAGTATTGAATTGAAATTAGAATTAGATTTAGAATTAGAAATATCTAGATTTAGAAGCTAGGAGTTGATCCTTGCTCGGCTGCGCCAAAATGTGACCGAATGGGTTTACTAGACTAAGAAATAAGTGCTAACCTTTGGTCAGAAGTAGAGCTAAATCTAAATTAAGTTTAATTTACATGGTAAGGATTGCTAAGTCCTAAAGACTGAGTTTAAAACTGATTTGAGATGCAATTAATGATCGGCTAATCCGACCAATAAGAGATCTCTTACTTGGGGAGGACAGTGTTGTAATGCCCGTGTTTTGTTTAGTCGGAGTTAAATATCTTAGACTCACTCTTCCGGGAGGAGTTCTTCAGATATTGGGTCAGGAACTAAGTTTAGTGCAGAAGAATAGAGTTTACATTAAAATAACTTTACTTTACTTTTAGAACAAAATAACTTTTATTAAAAACAAACGTAACGAACGGCTCTCAGATAATAACTGAAAGCATTACAGATAAATACAGGGCTTATATACCCAGAAAAGTAGTGTAGGTGACAACTATGTGTCGTATAAGACCATTAATACTCTCCGTTTGAACTTGAGTTTCTAAAAGTTACTGTATGAGATATTCTCGATATATTCAAGTTCAAACTGAGATCATTTGAAAGTACTTGTATGTGTTTAATGTGTATACTTTTACATAAACTATAAGTTCAAACTGAGATCATTGAAAAGTACTTGTATTTGGTATAAGTTTAATAACAAAAACCTTTACATTAATGATTGAATGCTAAATAAATGAGTCGAACACTCAATAGAGACCCTGAGCCCAGAAAACCTGGATATCTGGGCTCAAAAGAGATCTTTTATGAGCCATCAATTGACTCAATGACTACAAATTCATTGTGTTGTGCTTCTTGTTATTGTCTATGTTCAAAGGGATACCATTCCTTCTTTTATATGATTTTAAAGATATTGCAAATGATTCTCTAGATATAAAGATACACAAAGATTCTACGTCTTAATTGGCTATTCCTTCATATGCCCAGAACTTCTCCTGATATCCACATTAATATTTTTAAGAAGTTTGGTCAAGTTCAGTGTTAGACATCCAACTCAAGCTTCAGGGGAAGGGAGGATTGAAAAAGATACATTCTCTTGGAGTTTCAATACCTCGACAGATTTAATACCTATCCATAGATGCAAGGTTTTTCAAAGCCTCATGGCAAATCTCAGCGGTTTTGATAATATCCTCCTCTAGCCCTGGATTGTGTTAGGTCTAGATATTTTTGCCTTGAGCAAAATTAACATTACGCCTAAGAACAAGATTCCAATTTGTGACAAAAATTGATTTATAAAGAAATTTTGTGAAAAAAACCCCTCCATAACTCATGTTATTTTCTCTATATATTCATGGAGATTGGCAACCCCTGATTAAGAAATAAAATCACCTAATTTAGGAATCGTAAGCCCTATCTTGCTTGTATTCATTTGGCATTTTGTAACAATAAGTTATACAAAAACACTGTTTCCTAATATCTAATCTCAACTGTAGTTGCCTTCGGTAATAATGAAATCGTGATCGCGCTCGCAATTTATAAAACTCGGCGTCTGATTGGCTGTCCTTCCGAAGAACAGAGAGATATAAATGAGTTAAT
The DNA here is from genome assembly GCA_034694965.1 of Ceratozetes gracilis. NCBI lineage: Eukaryota > Metazoa > Arthropoda > Arachnida > Sarcoptiformes > Ceratozetidae > Ceratozetes > Ceratozetes gracilis. Next base: position 2,905 of record JAQIWF010001443.1, on the reverse strand, counting down.
TGTTGTCTTAAAATGTCTTAATAACCAAAAAATATCTAAAAATACTATCTTTGAGGCGCTGCGCGCTTTAAGACACTATTTAGGTGTCTTTGGGAGCTCTTAGACTCGAACCCAGAGCACACTCTCTTTGATTTGGAAAGTCATCCAATATATGGATCCCTATTCTAAGCACTGAATGGAATGACTTATTGACTGTCGAGAGTGTGAGACATCCCTTTTCATGCTCTTCAGTCAAACCAAACCTCAGATCTATAATAGAGACTCAGATTTTGACACTTTTTGAGATCATTTGTTGTCTACAAAAATGAAAGATTAGTTTAAAGCTTGACCTGAGGTCAGGTATCACTCATTCGAACCCCTTTCAGGACTGTTTTATATCGTTTTTGTTGTAATTAATAGAAGGCTTTCCTTTACAACCCCTCCTCTGAAAGTCTAACACTTTGTATAAACCTTTAAATCCATAATTTAGTGACAAATCTATTAAATTGTAATCAAATTTAATTCAATTATTATCTGAAAATCAAAGAAAATACAAATTAAAGCCTTTAATCAAAACATTACTTACGAATAATTTGCCCACAATTTTGATGGGAATTAAATACAATGAACTAGGTTATACTCAATACAATTTCCAAGAATCTTATTTCCATATATTTAGTCTGAAATGTAAAGCAATTGTTTTATTAGTTTTATATTCATTTAAAAGTCGATTAAAACAAATGTAAACAAAGAGTTATTGTTTTCAAAGTTTGCGGTCTTTTACTCATCGGTTAGTGACGTCATTATAAATATCGGTATTATGAGGACAATATTTTGGGGACAAACTGTGACGTCTCGCCTGTTAAACGTTTCAGCGATTCTCAGATTTAGCTCTTTTTCTGCTCGAAGTAGTTTTAATACACTTAAACCTCAATATAATTACTTTCAATATTTTAATCAAAAAATAAAATATTTCTCAAAATCATATTAATTGTCGAAAAGTGTATTAATTCATAACTTTTTAAAATTGAAGTAAAACTTGTAATGAATTTAAATTAAATTAAAATAATTAATGTTTTAGTATCTGAAGTGTTGATTACAATGTAAACAAATACATGTGACTAACGATTGAGTGGTTGTTCACAAACACAGTAACAATAGGTTACTATCGGTTTAGTTAAGTCAATGTTAATCCCTGTTTGTTGGAAATCTATTGAATAGCGTTACTAAAATACTTATCTAGCTCTTTTTATATAACTTAATAGATAATAACATCGAGAGTGAAATGACACAAACCGTGTGTAAGTCTGTCCACTTTGTCCGGTGATATGAGGGACCAGAAAACTGAGGTTAAGATATAAGTTCTCGATTTGGTTGTATGTCTTGAGGCACAGGTATGAGTTACCGCATATCCAACTTATTTTGCTTTCCTTTTCTGCATCAAAGCCTTACCTCTTCTTATGAACCGATGATATACTGAAGACTTCAATCACTTCTTGTAATCAATTTCTTCATTCAATGAAAAGACAATTAAATTATTATTAATTTGAGGATTCATTCAATGATTTATATCAAATGCTTATCTCTAATAAAGTTTTATGAAAATAAGGTCTAAACAGATAATCAATTGGAGTTTAAAAGAATTCACTGATTTAGACCTTAAAAAGATAAAACCTTCTGATATCAAAACATTGCATTTAAATGACTGACATTTTTTGCCCTTTAGATTATGTTACTAAATAGATTGGCACATGTTTACGCTTTGCCCCCTTATAAAGGCCTAGATTATATTGACTTGAACTAGATAACAATCAAATTTAAAATTGTTTGTGATTTATTCAATTGTTTATAATATACTTGGAATTCATGACATTTTCACACAAAAAATTATGCCAAAAATATTTGGAAAATTGAGTTTAGAAATAGAAGTTTATTATATTTGTGAAATCAAACCCACTTTTGTATTTCCTTTCTTTAAAAATTATTATTTACAGTAAACTTGGTATTCCAAGTGATGGAAATGTGATTCACATCAATAAGTCACTCACAATACAAGCAATTCTTTAACAGAATTTTCAAAGGAAGTTAATTGGAGTGAGCATGGAGAAAATATATTCTACTAGAGAAATATTTAAATGACAATTCATATACTCCACTGAGTACCTAGGATCATTGATAGCAAACAACAGCTCGATTGCCTATTGAATGAGTGCTTAAGAAGTTTAGTCAAAATTGACCCAAAACTCAAGACTCTAATTATGCTCAAACATTATAACCTGTTATACAACTGCAATATACAAGGTATGCATTTTTTAGTAACTGAGAGACTGAATATTCTCACGAATTGTTTAATACAATAAATATTTGTTAATCAGTGAAAAGTAAAACAAATCTTTTCACTTCAGTGAGCGTTGGTTTGGGCCCACCATTACTGTGGAGTTACTTTTGTTGTTTTATAAGTTATAACTTATAACCCAAACCATATGTAATTAAATATATTATGTTTAATGTTTGCTTCCTTTCCATCATTGATGTCATCATCTATCTCATTTTCATAGTAATAACTCTGGTTTTGGTCATCAATAATAAATAAGTTTTTTTTACTTTATTTGACTTAAGAATCACATAATTTAAGGAAAACTTTTTTAATTCAAATTTTTATTCAACTTTTCTTTTAACTGAATTTCTATAATTCATTGATTATAACAATTTTATTGAGATTATTGAGAGGTTTTTCGGTATATTTTCTTTGAATTGATTCAGATCTTCAGTAGTAGTAGTAAGATTGAGTCGAAATGTTTTCAAAGGGGTTTTGATGCAAAATTTGTGGGCCTTTTCGACCAAATATTTGTATTCAATTGAATTGTCAGATAAAACTGTGGCAAAACAAGTTCAATGATTTCATAATTAAGACAACAATAGTGTC
>JAQIWF010001442.1:0-12001 GCA_034694965.1 Ceratozetes gracilis | reverse complement strand
CAGCACTAACCAGGCTCGACGCTGCTTAACTTGAACATCAAAGCGGAGACTCTACTAGTTGCGCCACCATCCTCCCCTTCTGTCAAAGTCTCATCTAATTCTTCCTGGTTCTGATCAAATTAGTATAAACACAGCTAAATTGAAGCAAATTTGTAATTGAACTTGTAAATTCCCCTATTTTACCTATTTTGAAGTTAAACAGAATTTAATGACTATTTATAAGGTTTTATAAATGGAATAAAAAAAGTGGAATAAAATGTAGAAATTATAGCTTGTTAAATATATTTGATTGGAATTGCCGGAATTGATTGGCCAAACACAGTATGAATTTGAAGCTAATCTTGTCAAAAATCAGTTTTAGGCGAAATATTGTTTTCATTTCTCAGATTGCTTGGTATAAAACAAAAAGAATGTAAACCAGTCTAATCTGATTTATCTCAATTGAAATCGTGATCTAAAATAGGATATTTTGAGAACTGCCACACGTTTTCCTATCAAACAAACACAATGTAAGCCCTTTGGGGGGTTCGGTACCCAAATTGTTTGTAATACATTAAAATGACTTCTATTCAGATAATTATTTCCATTGAAAGTGAAATTCTCGCTCCAAATGATAATTAATTCGTATTTTTCAGCCATTTTTCGCCTTAAGTCCTGTTATTGTAATTAGTGTTTCGCCAAAACAATAATCAAAACAATTCATAATATTTTGAAAAAATCTTAATTAAAAAGTTAACTTCACTTTCCTATGAACTGGAGTTCATTTAACAGTATTCGAGTTAATCAGGAACAAATTGCACTGAAACTACCAAGAAAAATGCTTGTTATGCAACTAAACCCATAAGGCTGACTTGTAATTGTTGTCAAGTACAAATAAACCTGAACTTTATCGTTAGAAGCAGCTTGACCACATTCATAATAGTTAAATTACATGTTTGAAATGCTATAATTAAATTAACAAGTGAGCATGTAATCTTCTAGTTGTTGGAAAAAATTGAAACTATCACATATTATTATTATTACATGTTTTGATTGTTTTTATGAAATTCATTCTAATTAACCCATAAAAGATTTTTCCATAAATCCTTTCAAATGGATTTAAAGTTCATTTGTATTCCAAGTGACAAATAATGAGAATGAGTGCCATTCATTACTGACCAGGTTCTTTTGATAACACTGATAATCGTATTAATTTTAAATAATTTGTTATTTAATTTCTCAAATTAATTAGAAATTAGATTTCTCCTGAATAATTCATCTAGTTCATTGCTTAATTATTTCCCAGATTAGATATTCAGTTATTTCGTTAATTATTGGACTTTCATTCAAATTAAGGATAAGTCTGTTGTCACCCAAAGGTGTCTGGGATTCTGTGCCAGTGGTTGGTATTCAGAGAACAATCGGCTTCTATTTAATTGTAATTATGTTTGCGTTGATGCAAGTAATTCATCAAATGTGTTGAAAAGGAAAGAAAGGGAGGAAAGGGATCAAAATTCAATTCAATTATAATTCCTCGCTATAATCACACCATAAAATTCACGTCATTTAATGCAAAATATTGAGCATTACTTCCATTGACTCGAGGAATAAATTAATCAATAACTCATTTATCTCGTGTTAAATACGTGACATATTAAAAAAATTAAATCAAGTTCATTTTGAAGTGCGTTTGGTAATATTCAATGAAGTTTTAGATAGATGCATTAGTCATTAAGGTTAATCAGGTCAATATTTAGGAAAATACCCCATAAATTCTATTTATTAGTTAAATAAGATTATAAGTTTGCATTATTGCATCAAGCTCATTTGTTTTGATCAGATTTAGAAATTACATCATTATTATTATGTAAATTGAAAATCAATCAAAAAATGAAATTAAATTGGAAATTGACCTCAAAGTCAATTAAAGTAAAGCAAAAAATTAATTGTATTTTAATAAACAAATACTAAGAAATGTGAATAAATGGCAGAAAATAAAGATTGAAATAATCATTAGATAAGACATGAAGTGGTCGTTAACTCATTCCTAATAGCGGTGACAAAAAAAAACGTTTTATTAATCAAATTATCAAATTTTGTTCAATTATTTGGTATTGTTTTAGTTTTACCAGGTTAACAAGTCATCAATTTACCTAATTGAGCAGTGGTGGGCTGGGAATAAGTTCGTATCACTTTCTCATACATCAAAGTTTGTGATAAACTTAATTTGAATAATAATTCGTAAAATGAACCAAAATTTGACGTAAAAAAATTAAATCGTCTCAAAAGGAATTTGAAATGAGTTTACTCTTGGAATGAACTTTCATTACTATCATTAGGGAATTGGACTAATCAATAGTGAATAATCCGGTTAAAAGTTTGAACGAAACTTACAAATAAATTAATTAACGTTTCTATTAATTTATTTAAGTTTAAGGGAAAATATTTATTGATAAAAATACTCATTTATTGAAAGTATCAGGAAATAAATCGCAGTTTATTTAATGACAATTTGTGAGCAAAAATAAATCAATCAGTTTATAAAATTAAGATCGAGCTGATTTAAATTTAGTCAGTATTGAAAAATGGCATTTCTAAACAGTGAAAACTCTGAGAATTTCCTGATTTTTACCACTAATTCATTAAATAATTCCAAAGGAATTTTTAGCGTATTCTTAGCAATAGTATATCCCGGGGGCTATAGGTAGAGCCCAAGATTAATTATCTAATTAACTGCTGATTCAAATTTAGAAACTTTGATAAATATTTGATGGGAATTAATTGATTCATTTGAGCGTGGTTTCACATTGAAAGTATGTTTCCTTGATCATGCCTCCAATATGAAAACTTTAAAGTGTAAACAAAAAGCAAACTCTTCTCGACTTTGCCATACATTATAAAAATGATAAATAGTACTCAAAATAAGAAAATCTGGAACTGAATGTCAAAATGCATATAACTATTGAATATAATATGAAAATTACATAAACATAAAGCACTGGATTTTATGCGATTTATTAGTTTTGGTATTAATTATGGGTTTATTTGTTTTGTAAACTTCTATCTCTGAAAAACGTGAATACAATTTAAGATGAAATTGTTTTCACTTTCTTTGCCTAAAGTTGTTGTTTTGGAAAATAATATTTTCAGTAAATTATATTCATTTAATCATAAAATTTTGATGACTTTAATCCACTTTCACTGACTCTCTCTCTCTCTCTCTCTCTCTCTCTCTCTCTCCCCTTCTCTCTCTGAATTAATTTCCTTCAGATGTGTACTAATTTAAAGTTCAGTTGTTTTAATACAATAATCAGGATTTGGGCAATTTTTCATCAATTAGAAAATGAAATGGTTGTGTGTCTATCTAATCTAGCTTCATTTTTAATCTTTTCAAGTCATCTCTTGTGCTGTAAAGTGAAACAAAAGTTACATTGAGTTCAATATTATTCAAATATTTATTTGCCCCTAAAATATGGGTATTCTCTGCAAACAAATCTTTGAAATACTCATTGATTTGTTAATTATTGATCATCGACTTGAAAACCTGGTCATTCATTAATTTATTTTTTCGGGTCAAAGAATATCTGCAAACGAGTAGATAGACAACAAAATCTAAGACTAAGAGTAAATTTAATTAATTTTAATCGATTTTAAATTTTGTTCGCCGGCTATTCCTGGTTTCGCCATTTCCAATAAGTTCAGGACAGGTTGAGCACCGTTTAATATTTATTAGAAACTTGAATTAGTTTTAATTGATCATGTATATTATTGAGACGATTGACCTAATTGTTTTATTACTAAAACTATAAAGCTCACACTTTTAAAAGGATTGATTGAACAATTCAATTAAGAGATTTTTCCTTTTACTTTTCGTCACGCCTTTTCCAGAAAGTATAGAACATCTTGTTAATTTATTCGGTGAAATATTAATCAGGAGAATTCCAAATGACTTGAATACGATTAATATTCATATGATTTTTGGATTTATTCAAAATTATCCTTAAATTAAATAAGTGTTAAATAATCAAATCTAATGCCAATAATTAATCAATTAATCGAAATTTGGTTTTTTGGCCCAAATTCTCCTCGTTATCATTTGAACGACTTTCAACTGTGCCATCCAAGGGGGTCATCCTCTGGCATTCAAAATTTTAAATCCTGTCCTGACCAAAATATTATGATATAATAAAATTGATACTAACTCTGTCGAGATTTGACTTTTCCAAAAATGCCCTCAATTGCTCTAAACTATTAGCATTTACATATTATACCGATCTTGTGTACCTCTCCTATCAAAGCCCGGTGTCTATACACGGTGTGTATTCACAGCTAATATTGAGTTTAAAGTGCGATTCAATAAAACCTGTAATTCATGTCTACTTTGAAGCCTCGAAGTGAATGATTATTATTCTGATCTAATAACGAGGTCTAATAGTTTCGTGAACTTATCAATTATCAAGTGATCGGAAATGTTCTTCATTTCACTTTCTAATTGATTTGCGCACGAAATCTGAAATTTGATAGATTATAATATAATTTAAAATTTGAATTGAGGTAGGTAATTATTCGCAAATATTTAAATTATTCCAAATCGTCGGCTTGATTTAAACGAGTTACATTTACCAAACAAGGATATTTTTAAATGAAATAAGAAAGTAACAAAGAATATCATCAGTTATATCTTACAGTTATGTAACTTTATATTCATAAGTCGATTCTAATAAATGGCTGCACATAACATACCTGTTCTCAGCTGCCTGTGCTCTCATAGACCTTATACATTGTAAAGATGCAATTTATTTTACAAACTGTTTGAGAGCTCTTATTCTATCTATATTTTATGACCTAGATCAGGAAATAGATTTGTTCACTTTTGTTAGGAGAATGTGCTAGGTTAATAAAGATGTCGCAAAACAATTAAATGTAATAGAATTTGAAAATCCATTTCCTATTTAGTAATACTCTTATATTTAGTATAAAGCCCTGAGTGAGTCATTGGGTGCTGTGCCAGACATCTGCTCCTTTCGACAATACAGTCGTTATAGAAATTGGTTTTTGAATGGCTTAGAGGGAGAGCCCACGCATTGGTTGGCAGGAGTTCTCGAGCGGACTGACGGCGGAGTGACAATAAAAGACAGCGTTTGTGTGCGAACCAACCGAACCCTCACAGAACAGCCCTCACAATAAAAATCAATATATCGATCGATATAACGATTCGGCCCAGAATACAATGAATGGAAAACATTCTAAGAATAGCCATTTTAATAGCAAAGTCATAATTGGGAGTTTAAAAGTCAAATGTGAAAATTAACCAAGAGTCAACTCTCAAGACACTTCGTATGACCCTGATACTCTTAATTATATAGTCTGTGTTAGGTGGTCACAAAGCTTGGTCACAATATTTAAAGTGTTTATAAAGAATTGGTATTGAATGTTTGTGATTGCTCATTTACTACTACAGTAGTGAAGTGAGATAGTTGAGTTAATGGCTGCTATTTGTAGGCCAATGTAAGCAAGCAATAATCACGGCTTGTATTTTGGGTGGACTGCGGGCCGCGTGGAGAAGCAGTTCTAGTTCTACATCGACGGGAATGTCGGCAGAAGTGAGTTTCACAAAGAGGGCGGCCGCAGAACTATCGCGTTGTTTCAATGGCATTACTGTCCGCCAGAATAAGAATAAGAATACCTCCGGTGTTGGCGATGGACAGACCTCTAGTAAGGATCAAAAACCTCTGATCAATGAGACGACACATTTGATTAGCAGTAAAATCAGTGGAAAACAGTTATCCAATAATTGTTATGTAAATAACAAAAGCAATAATTCCCCAAAAGTATCGAATAGTACTTCGAATACACCTAACGGTACGCCAAGAAGGGGCTCAAGAAATGGTCAGCCTCCGCAGGCACCCCCCAAGACGTGGAGGGCACGGAGGAAAAACTATTTATTAAACCTTCAAAAGGCCAAATATATCGACGAATTATGGACTGATTGTAAATTTCTGAACAAATTTTTCACATATTTTTCTGCACTCGATCGGTGTGTCCTGGCACAGGTATGTCCTCCATATATCCCGTATTTCTAGCAAATAATCTTAATAAATGATTCCAATTGGATTAAATCAATTTAATAAAATATTTGTCTGCACTTGACATATCAAGCATGCTTAAATTTAATCTACCAAGAATTAATTTTTAATTTCATTCTAATTATATAAATATTGAACATGATGATCTTTAATTTCCTTGTTTATGTAGGTCTGTAAGACATGGCAAACAATTTTATACAGCGATCATAGGTTTTGGAAACACTTAATGCCTGTAATATTGTGTAATGAATTGAGACGCGAGAAGTCATTTCCATCCCTATTACCCGACACTTATTGCGATAATAGTGAACAACCGCTCAACGGATTAGACTTCAAGACATCAAATGGAGAATCGGTTGAAGAGATTAAGACTAAACTCTATTATAGTCTCGATATTCGCGGCTTTGACTCTATTTGTCTGTTCGGTGCCTCTGATGGCGATATCATTGACTTGGCATCAAAAATGACTCCAAACCTAATGAATAGACTTAAGACCGCTTCGCTCAGAAACGCTTCGGTCAGCGATAAGGCTCTCGAAGTCTTTTTGGCCGCCCTTTCCGACAGTCTTACCAAATTGGAATTATCAGGTTATTTATAAACCCTTTTATTACACAATAATAATAGTTATTATTAATAACTTATTAATTAAATTATGTTCTTATTATATATAAATTGTGTTCAATAGGTTGTAATGAAATCTCAGATACAGTTCTTTGGGCCACTTTAGTGCCCAAACTGGAAGTCCTAATAATAATGGACTGCATTAATATCTCTGATGAGACAATCGCTGCCATTTGTCAAATGCTTCCAAATTTGAAGAAATTACAGATCCAGGTAATTAAATGATATTATAATTATGACCTATCATATTTCACATCAACTAATTCCCTTCTAATTGCAGGCATATCATGTGACGGACACATCGATGGCTTATTTCGGGAGTACACTTGCCAGGGAAAACTTAAGAGTCTTGATGTTACACCACTGCTGGGAACTGTCCAATCAGGGAGTGGCGAGTCTCGCACACGGACTGCCTAATCTACAAACGCTCTCACTATCTGGTTGTTCCAAGGTGATTAATGCCATTTTCAGACATTAACTGACAAACAAATTGAACTCCAGGTCAGTGACGACGCCATCGAAGTGATTGCTGAACAGCTGCGGGGTCTTCAATATCTGGACCTTTCGTGGTGTCCCCGAGTGAGTGATGCCGCTCTCGAATACATAGCATGTGATTTGTCGGACACTCTGTCGTATCTCATTCTTGACCGGTGAGTACCAAAGTGTTAACGAGTATTAGTTGTGACAATGTTTTGGCAGTTGTCTGCATATAACTGACATCGGTATGGGATATGTGGCCACAATGACTCGCTTAAGCCATTTGTCGCTCAGATGGTGTCCACAAGTCAGGGATTTCGGTCTTCAAACACTTTGCTCCATGAGATCACTCAAAAGCTTATCCATCGCTGGTATGTCTGCCAATTGAGTGATATTTTATTATTGAATTAAATTTCTTATTGATTGATAGGCTGTCCTCACGTGACAATCAGCGGACTGTCTTGTTTAGTACAAATGCAATCTCTCTTGGAATTAGAGCTGACTAACTGTCCGGCGGCCACAAAAGAGTTGGTTAATTACCTGAGAGATAATTTGCCACAAATGTGTACAATAATCGTCTAACATCTGGTCACAAATTTACCCCTCAATTAATACTCCATTGATAGTCAAAATTCTGGTCAATAACTGATATCAAATGTTTACTCAATTCCTATATTTATTGTATTCTAAAGTTTCGTCAATTGATTAGAAATTATGAAATACTTATCCGTCAGAAGAATATTGTGTTAAATATTTTATATAAATTATTTGAAGAATTAGTTCTAAAATATTCGCAAAATATGTATAAATTATTTTTCTCTTTTATAAGACCTGAGAATAATTTGTATATTAGTCAACAATAATGGATAACATATTACCTTATTTTTCGAATATCCCAACCAAATGTACTAACTAGCACATTTTAATGAAATAGGTTGATCTCACCATGATGATTATTCGAATATTTTCTAGAATACCTGATCTATAATTATATTTAGTATTTATATATGTTTTTTAAATCTGTAAAATCAAATAAAATTCAAATTATTAGTCAATTCATTGATCATATGATCTTGGTATACTCGCTTCCGGGTGAAAATCACTTCCATAAAGTAACTTTCATATAACTATACCGGCATTCCTGGATGTATTCTAACCCATTTTATTTCAAATTGCTTTTATATGAACTAGATAATTTTTCTGTATAAAAGTAGGGACTTTTAAACTCAAATTATTTCAGTTTTTTCAATTTTAACTTGGTGTAAATATATGATAATTATTAATTACCAAGCAATCAAGCTGAATTTGAAAGTTAAAGGATGGCTTCAGAGTCCGAATCTATCATATCAAGGTAATATGCTATAAAATATGATCTTGTTTACAAAATTAGATGTTTTTACACAAAGAACAAATGTTTTAATAGCTTGATGAATTGCACTTTTATAAAGAATAAAGTTTAATAATTGTGAATAGAAGTTATTATTTTTATTTAGCATGGTCATATTCACAAGTTTAAAACATTTCAAATATGAAAAGAATTGCATTAATTCTCTTATTTTGTTTCAATAGATCTGAAAGTAAAGACAATTTGAAAATTGAAATCATTGGCGACACAGCCCTTCACTTAGGGGAAGCACCCTTTTGGGACGACCAGAGCAACACTCTTCTGCAGGTCAACAAATTTGTCGGGGATTTCATTCGCATGAATATGACTAATGGACGGACAGAGAAATACAATCTGAAAGACTATATTTCTGTTGTCATTCCTATCGCTGGTTATAAGAATAGATATATAATCAGTCGAAGGAATTATTTGATTGATTTTGACTGGACTTCAAAAAAATATCGGAATATAACTAATGTCGGCCCCGAAAAGTTCAACGATGGAAAGGTAGACGATATGGGCAGACTTTGGATCGGCACCCTTAGAAATTTCGTCTATGAAAGCAACGAGGGAGCAGTTCCTCGGGGTGGAGCTCTTTATAGACTGGATGGACAGTATTTGACCCGAATGGACACCATGTCTTTGCCTAATGGCATGGCTTGGAGTCTATGCAATCAATTTTATTATATCGCGGACACCGTTGAGGGGAAGATCTATGTCTATCAGTTCGACTTAGAGTCAGGAAATATATGTAAGTTATAATTAAATTGCAAATCTTTCTAAAGGATCATGTTTCAGCCAACAAGACAGTTTTACTTGATTTCAATACACCATATTTCAAACCAGAAGAATTGCCCGATGGTATGGCCATTGATATAAATGGAAAGCTATGGGTGGCTATAATATTTGGGGCGCGTATTATACAACTGGACCCTAAAACAGGTAGAATTTGACCAAATTTTGAAATTTCTATTCTTATTGGACTATAGGAACAATCGAGCGCTCGATCATAACCAATGCTAATAAGACCTCATCCATTGCATTTGGAGGGCCCAACTTTAAGCACATGTATGTGACCACTGGTAATAAAGTCCTGAGCGAAGAGGAAAAGAAGAAACAGCCCGATATTGGCAAAACTCTCAGATTTACTGCTCATTATATTCAAGGAGCGGGTCCTGCAAACAGAGTGAAGCTTACTTGGTAGTTTTTTTTATAAATCAAAATACCATGATCCTTTATAATTGTTTATTAAATAATCACTAATTTTTAATTATAAATTTTTATAAACGACTAAAGAATTTGAATTTTCATAATTATAGTAATAATAATAATAATTAAATACAATAGACATCATTGAAGGGTAACTAAAAGACCTTAAACCACATAAAAGATTAAAAACGCTTTTCTTCGTTGAAAATAGAGATTATGTTAAACCGAAAGCATTTGAAAATACATTCAAATAGTTTTGAGTGAAATTACAAATTTTACAGAAAATCTTATTACAATTTTTAATTAAAACTATTTATCTTTAGATCCTTTTGTAATACAATATAAGAATTATTGAAAAAATTTTCACTTTTTATTGTAATTTGTTTTAAATAATTTGAAAATTTGATTACAATTTGTTTGAAATAATAGAAAGTTATTCACAGAAACGGAATTCAATGGAACAGAGGTTTTGGGCAATTTTAGAGTAGAAAATGGCAAATTTCAACATGGTGAAATTATATGAACAGATGGTTAACATTTATTTAGAAATCAATAGAACGAGTTGTGGTTTATTGTGCCGTTTGTTTGGATGAGTTATCGAGTAAATGAAAGTAACTAGTTCAATTATTTTAAAATGCTTTTGAATTACGGGCTTTAAGTATTTCAGAATAATTTGCTCTTAGGATTCATAATTGTTTTGATGTATTGTCTAATAACACAAATATTGTTTATAATGAATTCAATGACATAATAATTGGTTACAAATTCCTAATTATAGTAATAATTATAATAATAATCGATTAAACGTTTAATTCTTAGTCTTTTAACCGGTATTTCATTCAATATATTCCAATATATCTGAGAAGTCCCTGAAATCAAACTTGATCAATTTCTATATTTCACATTCAATTGAAACTAGGTAAATTTAAGTCTATTTCCCTGATTCTAAAACTTCTTTTTACAAATTTCCAAATAACTAATTGAACTATCAAATATCACTCAATTTTGCAAGGTAATTTTTGAGACATGATTCAATAGTCACTGTCTGTCAGCACTCAGATATATTGGTTTACTTCACATTTAAAATATGATAATTGAAAGTAACGTCAAAAACAATAATAATTATTATTTAAATCATATATAAAATTACATAAAATAGATTCACAACAAAACTTCTCTGCAATGCATTGCGTTATGCAGTAAAGCCGTCCCAATCACCCCTTCTGTGCTACAAAATGTGAGCCAACTTACGAGCAATGCTTTAAAGTATTGCAAAACAGTTTTGCTGTTAATCTCATTTCAATTTGAAACAACATTTAAATTATTTAATGAATGAATGAATGAATAATAGGATGAATCAAATCAATGAAAATAGAGTTAAATTTTGTCCAAAGAATAGAGAGGAAAATGAACTGCAGGTTCTGACATCAATTTTAATTGAATTTCAGTGCAATATAATTGTTATAATGTTATGAATTTGAATCCAAAATGATTTAAAACTCATAAATATATAGAATACTTAGAAATTGAATGAAAAAATATTTGTATTATTCATATATTTGTCACAAATATTCTGATTCTAGTAATTCTCATATCTTAAGTCCTAATATTTCAAAGCATTTGAACGAAAAGTTTGACTGAATTTTTAAAATTCAAAAATATTTTGAACTAAACTGAAATTTGATGAAAGTTTTAGATAAATAGTTAATGAGACAAATGAGAGAATATTTGTTTAAATCTAAAATCTAATAGATTATAATAATAATAATAACTTAACCGAACAATTCATTAGTAAAATCCTATTCCTAATCAATTTGAATATTATTCATACAATTATTTGTCATAATTTTGTAATCAATTTATTATTAAAAATAATAATTAGAAAACACTTTAATGTTTCGACAATTGAGTTGAAAAACCTATTAATTGGAAGAAATTATTTCTCTAATTATTTAAAATCCTATTCAATGTGTTTACAAACACCTTTCAATTCAGTCGACTTTCCTTAAGGTCTTTCCTCTCTATCGCTTCAAAACAATCTTTCGATTCATATGTTTATAAATTGATAATTATTTTTGTCTTAATTTAGTTCAGAAATTAACACTTATTTAATAGATTTGTTTCCATAAGTCATGAATCAAATGCGAGAAACTTATCTTTGAATTAATTTTTATCATTCATTCATTAATTTCTAGAAAGAGAGCCTAAAATTCAAATTGTATTTCAATTGTAATATAATTCAATA